>PVLD010022000.1:0-30230 GCA_004027595.1 Dinomys branickii
TCATATGAATATGTATGTATGTTGTATTTATTTTTATGACACAACATAACAAAAGGATGCTGTGAAAAGCATAGGTTGCATTAAATGTCTGAATAATAAATGAGTCTATTTCTGTCAATGCTGATACAGAATGACACACATAAAAATTTGTTGACAATGTAGCTAAATTAATAAAGTCATTCAGTATTATATTAATAAAAAAAAAAAAAAAGAAATCAACCAGCAACAAATGCTGGAGGGGCTGTGTGGAAAATAGAACCCTTCTCCACCATTGGTGGGAGTGTAGCCTGGTGCAACTGTGGAAATCAGTGTGGAGGTTCCTCAAAAAACTAGGATTAGAGGTCCCATTTGACCCAGCTATGCCCGTTCTTTGTATCTTCCCTGAAGAATTAGACATCATACCACAGCAATATATGTGCACCCATGTTTATATCAGCACAGTTTGTAATAGCTAAATCATGGAAACAACACAAATGCCCATCAAGCAATGAATGGATAAAAATATTTGTTATATACAATGGAGCACTCACTACTCAGCCATAAAGGGCAAAGCTGAGACAGTTCTAGGTAAATGGATGCATTTTGATACCATACCTGTAAGTGAAATACATCAGACACACATGTATAAATGTTGCATTGTCTCCCTGGTATGAGAAACTGAAAGAGTAAATAAGGACCAAAATTTGTAATAGGTATTGTGAAATGAAAGAAATTATTTAAAAGGAAGGAAGAACTAGGGAAGAGCAAGGGGAAAAGGAAGGAAAAGGAAAAGAAAGGAAAGGAAAGGAAAGGAAAGGAAAGGAAAAAGAAAGGAAAGGAAAGGAGAGGAAAAGGATAAAATGGAAACAAAGCTTTGTAAATAGGGAGAGGAAGAGGGGTTGAAGGGAAGAGAAGGGACTGGGGAAAAGGAGGAATCATGTGGACATGTACAGGTACAAATTCCCTATGATGAACATGATCTTTATATCTAAAATGTACCAATAGATGTAACTGAAAAATTTGTAAAAGATACAAAAAGTTCTGAGGGCATAGCTTAGTGCTCCCTGGGTTCAATTCCTAGTAACAAAAAGAAAAATGAAAGAAAAAAGGCAAAGAAAACCACATGTACAGGAAAAGTATATGGAAGTATGTCAAAATATTAACCATGATGATACCAAGGTGATGAAATTATTGGAAGGGATTTTTCTATAATTTGTAATTAAATATTATAATAAAAACTTTGAAGTAAAAACAAAAAACATGAGTGTGGTACATTGACAGATGGTGATCAGCTTATAACACCCAGCTTAACTGAACCAGCGTGGCGCTGGCTGTGGAGGGCCCACCTGAGGATTGTTGCCAACAGTATAAAGAGAGAACTGGAGTGGAGGAAGTGAGGGCTGTTGGTTCTCTTGGAGGAGCTTGTCATGCTGGCTTTCCTGATAAACTGGCTGTTCTCATTGTCAAAGGGGCTCAGGACCTTTTTGTTGAAAATGGCTGTGGTTCACTTTGGAGAGCACTGGTCCTCACTTTAAGCATCACTTCCCAGTTCAGAAAGGGAAGATAGCTCACTTTTCAGTCTCCTGGAGAAGCTTGTTGAACTGGCTTTCCTGATATGATCTTGGCTGTTGTCATCATCAGAGGAGCTTGGGACCTCATTTTTGCTGAGGATGCTGTGGTACTTTTCCAGAGAGCTGTGGTCTTTACTTTGAGGGTCACTTCCTGGGTCCAGTGAAGATTCCTCAACCTAACTGGCACAGATCCTTCATCCCCCTGGCATAGACATTCTACCTTCTACCAGTGACCTTTGGGTCTTCCCAGCACAGATTCATGAAATAGACCTGCATGAGACATTGCTGTGGCTCTAGGCCTCCAGCTGGACTTGTGGAGGGCATTCAGCTGGACTCATGCAGGACATTGTTGTGAGATCCAGGCCCTTAGCTGAATTCTTTGGGTCTTTGGTGTGTAGACAGATTCCCTGCACTCTTTTGTATTTGGCTCTGGATGACGCTTACAAAATAATCCTATAAGTTATGTGTCCTGTATTAAATTGTTTCCCTTGTAAACCCTGACTACAACAATGAGAAATTTAAAAAGCATTTCAAAATTATCAGTATAGACACAAAACATATTTAATATATGAAGCCAGCTGAAGCAGTGTTTCAAAGGAAATTTATAGCTTTAATTAATAATATAAAAAGAGAAGGGAGCTTAAAAACCCATGATGTAATTTTTACCTCATCTGTCAAGAAAATAAAGAAAACTAAACACAAAGTAAGGACAGAAATAAAAATCATAGAAACAATAAGAAATAATAAACATTGATATGTAGTCATTGCTGTTTTTTTTTCCCCCCCTTGTGAAATTCGTGTTTCCTGTTCCTGGAAACTTAGGCATGTAAGATCACAGATTTTTGTTCTTAAGGAGAATACACCAGGGGATACAATAAAGTTTCCCTTGAACTTGAGGCTATGATGGCCACCTGATCACCTAGTGTATCTTACACCAGTGGGTCAACAACAAAGAAAAGGCTACCATCATGGTGGGAGAATTCACTGATGATTGCCTTGGAGAGTTCTGGTGGCTGCTACATGAGGTAGTGGGGAGAAGGCACTATCTGGAAGCTGAGAGATTACATGAAGCCTATTGGTGCTTCCATGCCTGGTGCAATGGGGAACAAGCCACTAGGGGAAATATGCATCTAAGTACTCAGACCCTTCAGTGAAGACCTGGGTGTCCCTTCTAGGAAGGGAGACTGTGACCCAGAGAATCAAGACTGGGTGCTGGAGGACAGAGATAACACAAATGGCCTCAGGACCAGCACCTGTAGCCCTTATTCCTCCAGCTACTGTGTGTAACTTGAAGTTTTTGGCTGGTTGTAATTATAAAGGGACTTCGGGATACAGGAAATTAAAGGATGGTATGAACATATAGGGGGAAAGGAGTCAATGTTTAATAGATACCACTTGTGTATACCTCGTATTCTTTCTGCCCATCTTCCCAGCCAATGCTACAGAGATCAATCCCAAGAAGGTACTCACTACTTGTGTACAAATCCTTGCTTCTGTTGGGCACTGTGTTCTGTTCCTATGTCCTGGGCTTCTGTGATGTAATGGCATGGGTCCCCGTGGGAATAGCCTTGGTACCCAAGCATGCCTAACTGGAAGTGTGGGGAGATAATGCTTCTGGGGGTGGTCAAACAATGGGTTCAAGATAAATCCTTTCTCAGGTAAGTAGTTTTGAGACATGTGTTTTCAGTCTCCTCAGAAGGTCTCGTGTGATGGAATCCTCAAAGTGCTGGTCAGCTTAATAGGAACGCATGGCTGTTTTGACTGTTCTGTCTTCTCTTTGCACTCCTCTAGCACTTTGTTTCCTGAATATATCCCCAGAATGAATCACTTTCACATTTACCTTTGTCTTTAGCCTGCCTTTAGGGAAGCCTAGTCTAGCACTCTCATCTTCATAACAGAGTTGATTTCCTCTGGCCACCCCCACAGAGCTGTATTTATGCTTAACTTCCCGTAGCAATAATTCAATGCAATTGAGAGCGCGCTTGGTTAGGGCAATCCCACTTTGGAGAGTTACGGCTGGCAGCTTTTCCCTGGAGAAGACTTTCTTTTTTGTTGATCACATAGCCCCATGCACGCACTCTTGCCCCTTATTCTTCCTCTTTTAGAAGTCTGAAATCAAAGACATCCAGCATCTTTGAAACAAACTGAGCAAACACCTAGGGAGTCTTTTTAAATTAACCCTGCTCAGCTGCTGCCTGGTACATAGGCAAGATTTAGCAAATAGCCATTATGCCATCTTTCAGTTGCTGTCATTTATTTTCTTTGCTATTTCAGAGTCTTGGAACCTTGTTTTCTTCTCTTTAAACGACAGACTGTTTGCTTTGGCCCGGCCCCAGAGCACACCAACAGTTAAACTCGCGGCTGTGTGAAAGAGCCATGTTTGTTTAGAAGTTATTCAGAAGGCCGTGAGAGCAGGCGACCTGGATTTTAGGAAGTAGCCCCAGGAAACTTGGAGTATTTTCTTTTCTGTCTTCTTGCCAGAATGCTGGTTTTCCTTTGGCCAGTAGTAATGTACAACAAGTTCAAGATTTATAATAGCTGGAATTTCATAGGATATCAGATTCATTGCTTTTTTATAAGCAATTGCTAGCCCTTAAAAGATGAGTAGAAATATCAAGGGTAAGATGACATATTTAGTTTAGAGTTCTACATGATAAATGGCACTTGATAGTCTTCCCAAATCAGCTTTGGAAATGTAGACATAATAACAAAGGAAAAGGATTGAATCTACCTATGCACCCATCATACTTTAAGAGAGATCCAGACTAGGTTAAAAGCAGAATGAACTTCAAAAGAATACAGCAACTGCCCTCAACTGACCCACAAAGAAAAAAGGAATTAGAAGTAGGAAACAGAAAACCAGGAGGTTCAAGAGTACATTTGAACACTGATAGTAGATATTTTTAACAAAGGACAAGTTCACATCATCTAACCATGACTGACGGGGTGCTTTTGGAGTCATAAAAGGCTAGAAATCCAGAGGGTTGTGAGATTCTCTGACAGAGAACCCAGAGTCAGCCACAGGGTTTAGAAATGGGAATAGAATCTGTCAATGTTTTGGTTCATGATGAAAATGAACATTTTTCGGAGGATTACAAATCACTCTGAAGAACATTTCTAAACATGGAAGTACATTTGGTGTTCACCCCATCTGCTTGAACTCACAGAGTTAAGGAAAACAACCAGAGACCTGGAAATGCACAGGGACTTAAAATGGTAACATTCACTTTGAGATGCTCCCTGACATCTACTTCAGAATGTTAGTCTGGTGGTATCTATTCAGTAATCAAGTCCAATAGAGGGTGACCTTTAAAAAGACTAGCTTATCTAGTAGAGACCAGAATTTAACTGGAGGAAAAGAAATAAAGGGAAATTTCACAAGTTCAAGGAATTTCCTTCATACAATTGTAGAGGAATTATATGAAGGAAATTCCTTCATATATGATTTAGAGCTGAAGATCAGGTGCTTCACCACTATTGTAATAAACACAAACCCATAGGCTGTGGCTCCCAGGCCAGCTATATTTCAATGGGCTCAGGAAGGACCTTAGACAAATTCTCCAAGCAGGATGGGTCAATATCATATCGGTAGCTAGGTGCGGCGGCACACATCTCTTCATACAATTGTAGAGGAAAGATAATGGCTGTATCACTAGTGTTAACTAAGATCTCTTCACGAAACATTAGGTATAATTTTAGAAGCCAAGTACTATGACAGTCTTTATCATTTCTCCAGCATGATAACCCTTCAGTAGTTAAAAATCAAAGATAAAATCTTGATTTTTAAAAATATGATTTGTTAATTAGGTCACACAGGTATTAACTAAATGACAAATTGAGTTAAACTATTTTTCTTTATATAAATAGAATGACTATCACAACTTTTCATTGTTTAGCCATAACTCTAGGCTATCTATATGTACAAAGCTTGAACAAAAGAAGCTACTGCCCACTTTGGGACAGTTATAAAAGTTTCACTCTTTCCACTTAAATTCCTAAAGAATGTCATATTTTCTATGTTTCTAATCATTTTCCTCCTACCTACAATTTACTTTCTTGGAATATACACAATGTTTCCCTAGGCATTTATATTTTTATTATATTCTTGTCACCCTCTCTCGATTTTTCCTTCTGTTTTATCACTTTCTCTTTTATATTGCTGTTATATCTTCAGTGTTTAGACACACAAAACAGAAAGGCTACAAAGCTCACCATCTCCACCAGGGATAAGTATAAGAACATGCCCGCAGTGACTGTTAGGATCCAGTCCTGGACACATGGGTCAGCAGACACAGACAGGCCAATGTACAGGCCTATAAAGGCAGTCAGAGCACTTATAAAATTCATCAGGATGGCAGTCTTCACAGAAAGTCCAGAGCTTAAGAGCACAGCAAAGTCTCCTAAAGTTTAATGGGAAAAAGAAAGTGTAATTATCAATTAACCAATGATGCCATTGTGCCACCAGGCTATTTCAAATTTCAGCAACTGGAACCAGTTTGGGAAGTAAAGCTCATTGTTCAGTTAAAGCGCTTTCCTACACTTCTCTAGGGTTCACAGCCAACTCATTCTACTAGCAGGAAGTTGTAGTATGGGAGTGATGTGCCTTTTGCTTCTCCTAAATATAGTCTATTCAGGGAGGTCTGTGACATATTCCTCAGTTCCTGATGTCTGCTGGCAGTTTCAACTTAGACAAATGCAAACTAAAGTTACCCTCTGGCCTAGGGCTTCTTAATCTCTCGTCTGGAAGCTTGCCCGGGGAACTCATGACACTATATGTGCTTTTATGACAGGCAGGAACTGCTGTGGGGAAATGAAAAACTACTTCATCGGAGATTTTTAAATAATTGCACAAGTCAGTGAGGAAAAAAAAATTTTCCTTTAAAAAATGGCTTTATCATCTTGATAATGGTAGAAAAATGACCTTCTTCTGTCTATAGCTTTCCTCCAAAAGAAGAATGACCTACTCGTAATTTTCAAAGCTCCCGCTTCTCATTCTCAGGGATTGAGGCTGCAACTGAATAAAGAGACACCCTGGTGACACTATATCCTGGCTCCATTGCCTAATTGGTCCCATAATAGGCCAGCTGTGGACTGTCACTCTGACCCATGATTTAGAGCTGAAGATCGAGTGCTTCACCACTATTATAATAAACACAAACCCATAGGCTGTGGCTCCCAGGCCAGCTATATTTCAATGGGCTCAGGAAGGACCTTAGACAAATTCTCCAAGAAGGATGGGTCAATAACATATCGGTAGCTGGGTATGGTGGCACACATTTCTAATACCAGCACTCTGGAGGCTGAGGCAGGATGATCGCTGTGAGTATAAGGCCAGTATAGGCTACAAAACAAGTTCAAGGCCAGCCTGAACTTCACAGGGAGATTCTGTCTCAAAAAAAAGAAAATATTGGTGTCAGAACTTTGGAAATAGACCCTGTGTGCTTCAGGGGGCACTGTAGACCTGAAAGAGAAAGCAGAGAGGATGCTTGCTAAGAGCCCTCTCCCTAGGACCTCTGCTTGTGCAAATCCGTCTCTACTATTTTGGGGTCTGTTTGTGAAATCTCTATTTTATCCCCTTTTGGTTCCTGGAAGGCAGGATTTGAATTACAGGACTATTAAGATTACCCAGAGAAAGAGTTCTTATGTGTATTTGCTACCATACACTTGTCATTTCAATTTTATGCTTCACTTTAAACATTTTATATAAATTAGTTTGATGAAACCATGGTTTGGTTTTAATTTAAATGTTATTTTATCTCATTGCCCTGTGTTCTAATATAATGAGCGAAGTCCTCTTCTTAGTATTTTTCCCACATTTAATGTGTAGATCTAAAAATCTTTGCCAAAGTTATTTAAAATGCAATTTCTCTGAACGACCCTCTTCTCTGTAGAATTCTCTGGGATTTGGAGTCATTTCTGGCTCTGGGTAAGATCATAAAGAAGACCATTTTAAGTTTTACCTCAAGGTACAGAAATTCAAGTCCTCTTCCTCTTATGGTTTCAATAAATCATAAATGGAAAGTATTCATCTTTCAGTCATACATAATCCAAGTAAATCATAGCTGTAATATATTATGACTTTCTCAAACAGCAGGATACTTTTTGATTCTGTTGTCCAGCTTACCCATTTCATGTGGAATTTCGTGACATAAGATAGCAATTGTTGTGGTCACTCCTGACTCAGACGAAGAGGAGAAGGCTGCTCCTAAAACGAGGCCATCTGCAAAATTGTGCAGGCTGTCCCCAACCAGGATCATCACTGCTAATAAGCTAATGCTTTTGCCTGAGGAACCAAAAAAGGGTGAGAAGCATTAGCAAAGTGCTACATATTTCATGGATGCCTTCAAACATGGTCAATTTTCCCACCCACCTTTTATAGCCTTATATTACATCTAATTAAATTGCTTTCCTTTCTTTCAGCTTTTACAATAAATCAGATGCAAATATGATAACCACTGTGCTTCAAATGGTGACTGTTTTCTTACTAGTTGAAATAATCAAGAGGTAAATTATGCTTTTATGTTCACTGTTTTATCATCTTCTCTAGCTATGCCTAAAGGAGAAAATAAAAACAATACCACAGCCTCTCAAAATACTACTGATAACCTTGCTATCTTTGTCTTTTGAGGTGTATTTTAAAATAATTTAAGAACCTTGCTGTGTTTGGAATACTGATGCCCCCCCCAACACACTCCATATTGCTTATGTTGGAATTTATCCTATTGATGAGATGGTACCAGGAGAAAGGACTACAGAACTGTCATTAAAAAGGAGTTGATCTCCCAGCATTGGTCCTCTGAGTCTGATGGTCCCGTGTCCATCTGCTGCACTGTGCTTTCTGCCACTGTGTGATCAGCGCATTGCTTTTGGTGATTGGTGCTGATGACCCTCTAAGATGGCTCATCCATCTCTCAGCTGGGACCACAACTGAACCGTGAACACCTCTGTCCCGCCATTAGCTGTGGAACAATCACTCGATGTACTTCCCTTCCTGAAAAATATCTTTCAGTACTGGATCAGTCAGATATTGAACAAAATAAAACAAAGCTTTGGTTTTCACGGCATTGTGTTGCCTAATGCCCATTGTCAGATTGGGAATGAGTTGAAATGATTTTGATCGTAAATGGGTTCGAGTTTCAATGGACAGAATTTCTGATTTTTAAAACCTAAGTTGTATGTTGTAACTCAGTGATCCCATCAAACAACTCACAAACACAAGGAGTATTTTGAGGATAACATTCCATCAGACAGTAACTTGCCAAGGTATAGCATTTAGAAAGAATAGTCATTAGCCAAGTAACATATTCTAAACCTCCATTAGTTATTCAGCTGAAAACACACCGTGTGACAGAGAAAAGCAATAGCTCTTGTTGCTGGTAGAACTGAACACATTATTCTAATAACTTCATTCAGTAGAAATAGAAAGAGGTTGTTTTCTAGGTTCTAACCCACACAGATGGAGGGGAACCATATTATAATATGGTGAGCTGGTTCATTGGGGGAATGTAATTTGGCACACTGCATATCCCACTTTATAAAATAACATCAGGAAGCAGCAATCAGTGTCCAGATTTTCAGCCAGGAGATACTGCATTGACTGTGTTATGAAGGTGGCCTGTGCATTTGACTTAGAAACACCATACATATTTATAAACAGCACTGTGGGGCTAACGTATATTCTCCTTCTGTTTTGCTAACTCACTTTTATTCTTTGTTAAAAGCAAGCAGATTTCAGAAACAGATCTAAACATGCAGATTAAGTATTAAATTATTAAATTCCTGGAGTTCACACTGGCAGAACCTTGAGCTCTCAGAGGCTAATAACAGCATCAAGTCATTTGACTCCACCTGTCCAGTTTCAGAAGTAAAGTCTGCATTATGAGAACAAAAATCATTTTAATTGAAAACGATATGTTTGATAACACTATAGCATGCAGATAAAGTTGTAACTCCTATGTGCCAACACATAGCTTTGATATGAACAGACTATATTCAAATGGAAGATTCTTGGAGACTATGTACTCTGCTAGGAACCATGTGGGCTATTTTGCTTCTGTTATTTCATTATCTCTCATTATGAGTTTCTAAATGTCAGATTATGGATATGTAGCAAGCCATGAGGCAAATATGCACATTTGCATGTGAGCCACAAAGAAGGCATTGTAGCCATTCTTTAAGATAAACATGATTTAGTGGAAGATAGGTATCTGCTGGTAATTTAATGTACTCATTATGGAAATGTCTCTGATATTTTACCTTTGCTCATATACCTGGCAGTAATATCAAGTGTCACATTTCTGAACTGTCTGCGGTTTTCCATGTTGAAACCCGGGCTGGAACTAATATGATTTGGGGTATTATTTTGTTTATCTAAGTCAGACTGTGGATAGGATTTTCACATCCTGCCTGTTGAAATTCAAGTTGAGCTCCACCAATAAGGTAATATGAAGCAAGTCACTCAACAGTTGAAGCTAATTCAGTATTTTCCTGGCAAAGGGGCAGTTCCACGTTCTAATTTCGATTTGTTCACTGTTCATTCCCTATGCCATGCTTGATACCTGTAACTGGAAGATACTAAGACTGCAAAATATTTGTATAGGATGATTATTACTTCGGGTCTAGCTTCCACTCCCTGGTCTTAATTTGACTTGGTATAACCTTGTCTCCCTTTCCTTTCTTTAAAAAAAAGTTCACTGTAGATCTACTACATGCCAATCCTTCTAAATCAATCCTGGAATTAAAAATTTAGAAGGAAATTTACCATCAAAAATGTCCTGAAAGCATAACTGAAACAAACGTATAATTACATATTTTGAATAAAGTAAATTACATGAGCTGGTATAGCTAAAAACGATTAGAATATTCACCATTAACAATAGTAACACAATCATAAAAAGAGTTTGGTCTTCTTAGTCTGTATGTCCCAAACTACATGGAAGACCGTGGATAAGGAAAATTCTCATCGAAGCCTGTATCTATGATGCCCAAAATGCTGAATGTCTTTAAACATTTCTCAAGTGTATAAAAAAAGTGAAAGAATTTATGAATGCATGATGATTAATGATTATAAAGGAATTATTGGTGCATTAATATTTCTTTAGCTCCCAGAGCTTGGACTTATTAGCTGTGTGACCCTAAGCTGGCATAACCACTCAACCAACTGGTTTCCTCTTTGTAGGATTTGGATAATATTTATTCCTGTTTCCTTAAACTGCAGGAGAATTGAACTGAGAGGCTCCATTTCAAGTATTTAACACTATGCCTAGCACATAAGGAGTGTTTAGTGAAAGGCAGTTATTTAACAGTTGGTTCACTTATTATGATAAAATGAGAAAAACTAATCATGACGGGGCTAACATTAAAATATGAGGAAGTGTGTGTCACAACAGATGGATATAAATGAGAAAAAGTGGGGGAAAGATTTAAGATGGAAACCAAACAAAACAGAACAAAAAAACTGCAAAGAATTATTCAGAAATATAAGCAGAGGTAAAGTTCTACATAAAATTGGTAAATTAAATTCAGAAATAGTAAAAATCATAGAAAAAGACTGATGGAAATATGAGAGACACAAACAAGTTACAGAATAAAATGTGAAAAATGGGACATCATTGATGGGAACTTGATTGTCTCAATGACACGATAATAAATGGCACAGATACTTATGTTGAATTTTCAGTTACCCATGGTAAAAATTGAAAAACCCAATGATGCCTCCATATTTCACTGTGAATTAAAAGTTTCAAACATCATATAGGAACGATTAATAAGAGCCCTAATTGCAGATTTCAGGGAAACAGTTTTAAATGATTGGGGAAAACAGACAGATAGATCTTAATTAAAGATATTTTGTGAAGTTTTAATAAAATATATACCCAATATGAAATCTGTATAGTTCTTACATACTTATTTTAAAACACTTTCTGCAGCACTTATTACATTTAAAGTGTAGCTTTTAAAAATCGGTACTTACGTTTTCTGTTAGAGGCTGTTATGCTGGCTACAGAAATTTCAGCTGCCTGTGAATCGTCTGGGCCTTTCTATTTTAAATTTAAAAATACATGATCAAAGGTAAATAACATTCACATTGGATTGAAACAAGAAACGTCTTAACAGCTATGTTAAATTTTTTAAAACAAAACCTTTTAATATACTAGTTATATGTTACATAAGTTTTCAAGACAAAATACATGTCAAGCTGAAAGTCTGTGAACAGAGCATACTTTTTACGCTACTAAATTTAGCTGAATATAACAGACTTGTACAGGTCAATATCTTCCACAGAGAGCTGAAACCTAGTGAGGCAGTCTGTAGTTCATGCTTAAATTAGGTAAGCGTTTATGAAACCCAAAAGCTGTAGAAAAAAACAACCTTGCCCTAATTTGGTCCATTTCCTGTACAGTGGGCTGTAGATCTAAGATTCATTTTTCAATTTGTAAATGGATAGGGTATTCTGGCTCTATCCACATGGCTGGTTTCCACCTATTTGTACAGGAAAAAAGGAAAGAAGGTAATCAAGTCAACAGAATGCCTCAGAACAGTCACTTACCAACCGGATAGTGGAAGCAGACTTGCCTCTGCTTGATTGGTCACCTAACTCAGGATTGAGGGCGAGATGGTGAGAATGTCCCACATGCCCATTAACCAGTGACAGGCCCTGCTGAATGAAGATGGTTTAAAATTAGTGGAGGCCAGAACACAGCGGCAGAGTTGGTCGACTCCATGGTTGTACCAAACATTTTGTTTGTCAAAGTGATTGACAGCACTTTGACGTTATGAGTTTCAAAGTGTTGGGTGGCACAAAGGAGAACTGTACTGGGAAGATTTCATTGAGAGGAGCATTTGCTAAGATGTCTAATCTTACAGGAGCACAAGCCTGCCCTAAAATACGCATGCTCTGAATACTCTAAGAATGTAACTTCAAAAACCTCTGGTTAGTATTAAAAGAGCCTTAAATAGCACAGTAGTCATTTCCACATTGCCTTTTTCATTCTTTTAAAGTTTGTATTTATACAAAATTTAATTTTGAATACTGACTGAGCTATAAAAATGCTGATTATTGAAACTATATTTGGTTTGAAACCCCATATCATTTTTTAATGTCCTTGCGTTGTTTTGTTTGTATTTTGCTATTGTTCTTTTTTTGTACTATTTTCTTTAAAATAAAAATATAAAAATAAAAATAAACTGTATTGCAGTTTTAGTAGTATAAGTGCTAAAATAATATCTCCAAAGATGTATTCACCAATTAAAGTACTGTACTTACAAATATTTTCATTCCTTTTATTCTATGCAACAGAATAAAACTCTTAGGTATAGATTAGCATTATAATTTAGTTAGCATTATAATTAGTTTTCCTGGCCCAAAAATGATAATCTATTGACTATAAATAGGGATCTATTCTTTTTATGTCTCTCGAGATTAGAACTCCTTTTGAGGAAGTTAATTTCCTAAATATTTAAGGTGAATGCTCTAACCGAAGCTTGTACTTCCAATTTCCAAATTACTATAGCATCCTCACTTGAGCCTTAGGCTAAAGAAAAACTTTACTGTATTAAGACAGAGCATTTTTATAAGACTTGATTTAAAATATATTTGAATCCCTGATATTTACTTGTTTTTGAAAAGTTTCAAACTTACAGAAAAGCTGTAAGAATTGTAATGTGATACTCAGATACAACTTTCTGGATTGTATAATAACAATTCACTGTTTTATCACACAACTATGCAGAGCACTGTCATCCCTTAGGCTACGTTAAAAGCATTTTTATTTTTTGATTCATAAAATAGAATTTTAAACAAATTTAGAAATGATATTTTAAAGGCATTAATATTTGCCCTGGGCACAGCATTATCTCTACATGAATAATTACTTTAGTGATCAGATAAAAGGCCAGATGGGAGAAAACCCTACAGGACAGCAGGACCTCACACCACTGTAAGAAAATATTATTTTTTTCTTAGAGTCTCTCACAGGCATTTATCTTTTTAACCATTCCACCAAACAAGCACTCTAATTTTCTTATACTATATATATGCAACGGAAATATAAGTCATGAATAAAACACACTGGTTTTTACATTTCATTTTACACAGCGAAGTTGATCAAATACAGGCACAAAAAAGAAATTGTCCAAGCTAGAAAGAGGTTTGCTATGAGTCACATTTCTGAGCTTCCTGTGTCTGGAATTTTAAATGCCTTTAAGATAGATTAAAACAAGGGATTTTATGAATTTTTAAAGTTTTCGCTTTCAATTTTTTGTTTTTGTTTAGAAAAAAATACCCCCAAATACTAGTTAGTTGTTTAAGACTTTGAACCTCTTCTTTCCCCAGACATGAAATGATCTGCTGTTTTGAACCAACCAAAAAGAGCAAACAGAAGATTGTAACAAACACATTAACTGGGCAGCAACAGATGGTTAAAACAATAATAACCATAATTAGGAGTAATTTGCTACGCAGCGTGATTTATATATATATTTAAAACTAGAGCACCATCTCTTACACAGACAATTTCATGAAGACACATTACTTCTGAACAAAAATCCTTGAACTAAAAAAAGAACAGTATAAAACCTTGAAGCAAAAGATAAATAAAACTGAAAGTATACCTTGGCATTTGGTGATACAAGAAGAATAAAACATTTTTTAATCAAAAAAAAGCCATGAATGCCTCCAATTAATCCCAACAGTTTCCAAATATGACCTTTGCTTTCATGGGAATGTCCAAACTCTGGTGCTTCCTGCTTATGTAAACCAAGAACCTTAAAGAAAAAGAAAGTAAAAGGAAATATAACTTTTGATAGCTTAAATATCAAACAAAGTAGGCATAATAGTTTCATCTATTTTAAGTAGAGAGAAGCCCATGACAATTGAGATCATAAAAAGCCCAGTTTGCTTTTGAATATGTGAATCCTTCCATTACACCATTTAATCAACCTCAAATAAAATGTGTACTTCAGAAAATAAAGGAGAATTTTGAGGGAGAATTTGTGCTAGTGAACAAGAACACATGGGCTTTATTTTGGCGAGCTGTCTACATTTGCATTCATTCTCAGTTGTTTAGCTGAATTTGTTTCTTCAGATGTTCTAGCTGTATCTGTTTACAAAGTAATGCTCTATAATTCTTTATGTTATATGCAAGACATATAAATATATAGTTTACCTGAGGTTTCATGTAACCTTTATTCTCCTCATTCTCCATTTGAAATAAACTTTTAATAAATATTCATAAGTAAGAAATTCAACTAGAAGGCATACTAGTGAATGCGACTTGTAAATGATTGACAACACTTTGACTTTATGATTTTCTTTTGGTAGTGCTTAGTTAGCACCAAGCCCTTGAGCCCAGTGAATGCCAAGTTACTTCTCAGTCACCTCCTTTTTAAAATTTCTATTTTGAGATAGGATTTCACCAAGTTCTCCAGACTGGCCTCCAATTTGCAATCTTCCTGCCTCACACTTCTGAGGAGTTGGAATTACAGGTGTGTGTCAACGCACCCAACTGCATGAATTCTCATTAATGAATCATTTCGCATCATCCCTCTCCAAGAGAAGGAAATCTGCAAAATAGGTCAGGGGTTTCCAGATTTAGGCTGTTCCTGAAGACTAAATTCAAAAAGGGGAAAAAGTTATATACGTATAGATTTACATATGTATGTTTGCAGCTACGTATGTAGGTGTTTGGGTATGTACAAATACACAGCCAGCCCTTCATACCTATGGACTCTGCAGGGGAAAACACTCAGGGGGAAAAAGTATCTCTACTGAACAAGAACAGATTATTTTCTTGTCGCTATCTCCTAAATAGTGCAGTACAACATCTATTTACATAGCATTTATATTGTAACATGATATTATAAGTAATCCATAAATGACTTAAATATGGGAGAATAGGAACAGGCTACATGCAAATAATACAACATTTTAGATAAAGTACTTGAGCACTCTGGGTTTTGGTATCCTCAAGAGCCCTAGAACCAGTCCGGTGTAGAGCGTGAGGTTTTAACTTACACAAATGTGCGTACACATGTGTATGTCTGTGTATCGACACATAAACTTTGAGTACATATGTAGGCATAACTGAAATCAAATATGTATCGGCCAATTTTTTTCACACGAACATTCATATATACCCATTTAATACTCATAATCGTCATTTTTTCACAAAAGAAAATAGAAAAAAACATAATGTCTTGGTAAAATATAGATCTTTAAATTGAGTGAATCTAGCAAAAAAAAAAAAAACAGTGAATCACAAGAGTGGTATTTTTCTCATTTCTGCATAAATTTTGAAAACTTGGATCATATTCAAGAAATGCTGATTTTTCTAGCTTCCCACCACATTTGCACCACATCTTTCCTCCTCTTCCCCAAAACTCTTGTCCCCATCTCCCTTCTCCAGCCAAAAACCACTTTCTAAATCTCATGAAACCAAGCTAATCTTTCAGGTTAACCCCTGTACCACTTCCTACCGACTCCCCAGCTCACCCTGCGTGCCCCCAACTGGGTGCTCCCCTTGGAGGGAGACCAGGCAGCTTTCAGATCGTTTAGCGGTTTCCCAGGATCCCTGGCAATGAATAAAACTGCAAGGACTGTGGTGACCTAGAAAAAGGCCTCAGCCACTGCCTCAAGCCAATAATAAGCCCTGAAATATTTCCAGAAAATTAGATTACCAGGGAAATTAAAACTAATAATGGTTTGTTTTATTTCTTCAATGCTCACTCTGCGATTTTCCAAACATCAAATAATCATGGAGCCTCTCAGCAACCAGAGTGACCCTGTAGAGCACTGCCGGAGGGCTGTGGAAAATTTTAACATGTCAGGCACTGCAAGGGGTGGGATCACAGGTCCATTGTCACTATTCATATTAAGAGATTTTAGAGAAAAGAGAAAACTTCCTCTGTCAAGCCTTGTACCCGGACCCTTGGCATCTCAGGTCTGCATCCTTTCACTTCTGGTAAATAAAGTCTCAGAAGACTACACCATAGGGCCAGCTCACTGGTGCTTACATTTTCCTCGTGGGAAATCCAGACACTATTAGGCAAGAAAGAGAAATCCACTGTGATGGCTCAAATGAAGAGATATTAATGATGGTACAGTGGCAGAGGTATGGGCCATGAAAATAACAGAGGTCAGAATATGAACAGGGGATAATGAAGCATCCATAGACAGGCAACCTCAGGAACCATCGCCACCTTTAGGGCTGACAGGGCAATGGGAAGAAATAGTGTTGAAGCTCAGTGAGCGACATGGACATCTACATGCAGTGTGACACCTGCTTAGCTGATTGATTCCGGAGCAGATGCCCAGGCCAAGAGAACTGAGAAGGATACTCCTCAAGAGATACCACTTTCTGGGGCAGAGAAGAGCAAAGAAGAGAAGGAAGAGGTTCTGAATCGGGTGGGTGAGTGGAGGCCACTGGAACGAACCAGCATAGTGTCTGCTGTTTGCTTCTGAATCTTTCTTAGTGGGAATTTAGATCAGATCACCTTTCTACTATAAATTTTGAACGTAAGAATTGCAGGTGGTAAATTTAATGTCTTGTCATCTTTTCTCTAAGTATAGAGACATTTAGGGCAAATAATATTTCTTTCCAAGGAAAATGTTGGCCACTGCATTTATTATTGAAGTCCCTATAAAAGTTTGCATAAGTATCTCTAGTCATTAAATGTAAAGAGAAATTAGATGTATTGTGATCCTTTTCATGTAAGAGAAATCATGTGGTAACTAAGCTTGTGCATCAGACTTATTGCACTGAACATTAGGTTCTCAAATTGCATCCATTTGCCTACAAATGCCTGAAGCTTATCTTTCTCCATGACAGAATAGTGCTCTATTGTACATAAATATATTTCCATCGTCCATTCATCTGTGGATGGACAGCTGTTGATCTTGGATGTTTTCAAGTTCTAACCACTACAAATTGTGGTGCTCTAAACACAGGTATGCGTGGATCACGGTACTATGGTGAATTTCACTCTCTGAGGAAGGGCCCTAGAAGGGAGATAGTTGGGTCAAATGAAATTTCTACTTCTGTTGAGAAATCTCAACAATGATCTGCATAGTAGTTGTACTATGGGTAACATTCCGGCCCTTCCATTAAGGTTACCATACACAATTTATTAACTTTTGTTTCTTTAATTCTTTTGTAATGAAATTTCATCTTTTTCATAGAAGTAAGAGGAGTGCTTTCTAACATTTTCTTAATATCTGCATATATTACCTTAACATTTAAATAAATAAATAGAAGAAGAATTAGACACACTACATCTGAACTGGAAGGAAATGGATTACCTGAGGGATAAGGTGGACCAGAGCATCCCCTGAGAGCGTCCCGACAGCCAAGCCCACAAAGAGCTGCAGAACGAGGCTGTAGTTCTCCTCGCAGCTGTGGAAAAGGACCAGCGCAGTCCCGAGCATAGAACCCAGCGTGAGAAGCATCACAGCTCCTGTGCTGTAGCCATATTCTAAGACAAAGCAGATCACAAAACATTCAGAGCTCATGGTTTCCTATTCATGGGTCAGCAAGTGGATATGCCACAGCAAGGAGCATGAAAATAACAGAGGACAGAGATACGGAATGGTTCAATCCCCAGAATTATGCCCACCCCCTGCAAAAAGTTAAGAGAGCAAATTTTCTGCTGCAGTTAACACAACTTAAGTGAATTGTTAGAATGGTCATACAACAACATAGTTTTATTTCATTCCAATTTAGTAAAAGTAATCCCTATGTTATAAAATCATCTCCAAAGATTCTCAACCCAGTTTCAAATCCCATTCCTCCCTGGGGCCACTCTATGAGAGGATGTCATTCTTCTTATCTAGTACATAAAGATATTTGAATTGTAACATGGGTACCTACATGTCTAATAAAACGCAAAAACTGTTGTATTTTTTGGTTGCTATAAAAGATTACAAAATGTCAAGAACTCACAGGGACAAATTGGGGTATGATATTACCCAGTCAAAAGGCAAAGGTTCAAGTTCTATTTTTCTGCTTCTCTCCCTTTGGCCCTGTGGGGAGACGCAATGTAATACTGAAGAATGAACATTTCGTTATTTTAGAGCTTATATAATCTTTTCAGGTCCTCTGTGAGTCAGGTTTTGTCTACTCTCATGTGGGAAGGACAGCCTAAAAAAACATCAGTTCCTGACATTTGCAGTCAAAGGACTCTGCTAATTTACCCCAGATCCCTGAAAAGGTGCCATAGTGTCTTGATTGGAGTTAGATGATTTGCAAAATGTTCTGTCTAATCATTTCCCATCATTGCAGTCAAAGTTGACCTCCTATTTTGAGCAGCTGCTTTAAAAAAGACTAAAATGTGATTTACGTATGGCCATAATCATCTTTCCTGGAAACTCAGTTAAAGGTGGCACTTTGGGGTTGAATTACAGCATACTGAACAATATTCCCTTAATAATATGCCCTGCACTTGCCTCTCTTCAGTGCAACCTCTTCCCTTTTTGTAATTTCTGAAGGCCAATACAAGCCTTTCTCTTCCATTATATAATGCAAAATTTAACTTTGAGAACGGCAATATTTTTCTAGATACTTTAGTGTGCATTACTTGTAACTTTTTGCAGGAAAACTACTCCCTAGAAAGCTCTCAGAGCTTTGTTAGCAATGGAATAAAATTTTCTTCCTAGATCTTCAAAAATCCCTTCCCCAGTGACCTATATGTCCCAGGCACCAGGGCAGGTAATACAGACGTGCCCGTAGATGCTCAGAGCTCCACAGCTCGGTCGTCCATCGGCGCACATTACTGATCACCAGGTGCGGAATTATTTAGCTGGTCATTTTTAATGAAGGATTTTTTTCCCCTGCCGGTGAACGTGGAGTCTTACGTATTTAGTTCAGGTATGTTTTTGTTCACATAAAATCTTCCAGTGAGCCACTTGCTGGGATAAAATCCATTGTGACTTAGAGGTGAGTGGCTGAACAACTTGTTGAAGATGGCATTGTAGGCTAGTTCAAAGAGAGAGAAGGGGGGCTGGGGATATAGCTCAGTGGAATAAGCACCTGCCTAGCAAGCGCAGGGTCCTGAGTTCGATCCCCAGTACCGCAAAAAAAAAAAAAAAAAAAAAGGAGAGAGAGAAGGCAGCTCTGAAAATATTATGAGGTCTTCAGATTAATGGTAATATTCCGGGGTTATGTGGGTTAATTGCCACACTTTTACTCTATGTATGCCATCAATATTCTTTTTGGAGGAAGCTTAAATATATAATGCTTTAAATATACTGAACACATGTTTGTGGTCATCTTAGCATCTGAACCTCACAGGTGCCCTGCAAAGCCTGTGAGAGCTCATCAAAGGCAGGTGGCACTATTGGCCCCTTCACTTCCTGGAGCTGCCAGCCACGAGTGGGGGGCCGATACCCCCATCCCAGAGCAGCCAAATGGGCCTTCATTCTTAATATGCGAAAGGTTGGGAAGCATTATAGGCCATCACTGTTTTCCCGCCACGCATAGAAAAGGGCTTGGGGAGGTAGACACTGATTGAGCTCATAGGTTAAGTGCAGATGAGACAAGACAGCTCCACATCCAAGATTCCAATACAAACGCTGTTCTTTTAGGCCACGCCCCTTCTCAGCACAGGCCTAGTAATCCGTCCAGGACTGAGTCAGCTCTGGGGAACAAAATCAATTTTTACAACTTATGTACAAAATCTAAAGCACTCATTGAAAAGTAGAATATTGTCGCGGCTAGAAATAGACTGTAGGATCAGCCTGCTTGAGTGTGAATTCCAGCTTTAGAGCTTGCAGATGTGCATCATTGGAGCAATGCATGTACCACTTCTGTGCCGTGGTTCCCTAGTTTGTAAAATGAGAATAATAGAAATAATACCTATACCTCCTTGCATCACGGGGAGTACGGTACGTGTTGGTAAATGAATAGTGCTCCACACAGCACCAGGTACACAGTAAGCATCCTGCTCTGAGTGGTCTCACCACTTAGATGGTGGACAGCAGCTTTCCAGTGAAGAAGCAGAACTTACTCTCTAGCATGGTAGGCAGAAGCTTTGTCTGATGGTCCCTGGGCAGCTGGCAAGAACAGCTGAGAAGCTGTTGGATGATCCCTGGACTCACGTGCTTGAAGTCCTCCTTAGAAATGGGCGAAAGGCTGTTCTGTAAAAATATCTCCCCCAGCTGCCTAGCAGAGAAGCAAGTCTGTATGGAGAAAATACATACTGTTACTAATCCCAGACTGAACCAAGCGTGCCACCCATTGCCAATCTTGAGGACCCAAACTGGGCACAATGACTACCACAGGCATATGAAGCCACTGTTACAATGTGCTTCCTTGCTGCCTTTTGTTAATTAACCTTATGGTAACTTCCAAAGATTATTTTAAATCTCACATCAAAGTCTTTAGCACTTCACCTTTATTCTAAGTGTTATGTAATATTTCTTGTGCTTTTCTTCTCTCCTGAAAAGACACACTGTATTTTATAGTGTGTTGCATGGTGTTCTAACAGCCTAAGGATGTCTTGATGTTTCTGTGGTTGTGTTTCAACAAAGCTAAGACTTCATACGATAAGAGGGAACCCGGTGGTGAGGAGGTCACTGTGTTTAATACCCTCTGATGTAATAAGTCTGTGTTGGCCACACATTTTCAAAAGTAACAGAAGTTTAAATACATGAAAAGTTAATGCTAAGTGAAGTGCAAACGGGGGATGGTATGGCTCCCTCTGGGAAATGACATCCTTTCCCCATGGAAACTGTGGAAACCATTGTTATTTTCTCCTGACTTTACCTATTTTTACCTATGTTTTCTTTTTTTTTTATTTTAAATATGTTTTCATATTTAAGACTTGGAAGTAAAGAACAGATGCGATATGTCTCTGAAAACTGCCATAAGGTATTTGCCCATCATAGAAGTAAAAGCTGACATCTTGTGCATCAAAGATTACAAAGACAAGAAGGCCAGATGGTTTCCTCTAGCCCCCGTGGATGACTTCCGTGAAGTCATGCAATAAAAGCCCCCATTTAATGTCTTTGTAATCTTTAGTTGCAATCAATAAATTATTTTGAGGAAAAAAATCTGATTTCTTTTTTCAGGAAAAAAAAACTGATATAAGGTTAGCCTGACATTCTGTGCTGTAGAGTATAAGGGTTTCTAACAGAAGTACATTGGTAATCAGAAAATAATGATGTCTTTTCTGGTTCCTGTCCCCCACCTAAAAGCCTTTCATGATCATTTCATAGGTGAGAAATTGTTATTGTGATCAGCAAATGTTTGGTTAGTTGATACAGAAACTACTTGAAACAGAAAGACAAGAGGCAATGGCAGAGGTCAGAGGGTCACAGAAGAGAATCAAGAGACTAAAAGGAAAGCTGCACCTCAGAAGGAATCGTGAGCTGAAATTAGAAAATCAGGGAAGCTGTACATGCCCGTGCATGTCTGCACTCCAAGTCTTTGCTCTGTCCTGCTTCTTTCTGTATGTGACAATTTCCTTTTGCAGTTTAGCTTTCTTATTTTGGACACACATGGCCACTGTTATTCCAACTCCCGAGTGACCTTTCACTCAAGGCCCTAAGATTGGTTGCATTTGCAAATTCTGAGAGAGATCTGATTGGTTCTGCAAAGTCATGGACAGCTTCTGTTGAGTCAGGCATCTGTCTGGTGAGATCAGTTCTGCCCATATTGAAGGTGTAAGGAAGACATTTCTCAGGAAGGGAATGGGAAAGAACTCTCAAAGCTTTCTACCTTGAAAAGCATCAGCAGAAAATGAAATTGTAGTAATTTTCCCTTTGTTAAAGTAATGTATGCCAAAGACAACATTCTCTTTTGCTCATTTGTTACTGAAGGAATCCAATTATTTCACTGTTAAACATATTAATGAGAAGAAAGGAAAACTAATAACAAACTTTTAGTGATGAAGCGTTCATAATAAATACTCCTACTAGAAAATGTGTGATTAGCAAATAAAAGCCTGGAGAGATCAACAGGAAAAGAACACTATGTATCTTCCTCCAGTTCACTGTCGAGAAATTGAATATTATCCAGTTTTAGAAAAACCATCTCCCAGAGGAAGGTTATTCTATTATAAGCTTTTGTGTCCTTGATCTTTGCTTGTTCTGTTGGTTGTCTTTTGAATATCTTCTGAAATCACTAACGCAAATGTCTTAATGGTGATTCATTCTGTTCAGTGAATTTTAACACAAAGCATGTTTACCAAAAAGAGAATAGAATGAAAAGATGATCTGGCCAATAACTTTAAATCTTTATTCTTCCGCAGAAAACATCAATATATGTTTATACTTGAGTTGATGTCATCAGACTTCTATGGACATTTTCAGACATATTCTATCTACATTTCTCTTATTTCTCTGATTCTTTAAAGACAGAGTGTAGAGCTTGGGATGTAGATCAGTGGTAAAGCACTTGCTTGCCATGCATGAGGCCACTGATTCATCCCCCAGTACCACAAAATAATACTAATTAATACTAATACTGGTATTACTAATAATAAATAAAATAAAGAGTCCTGGGCTCCATTCCCCGGGGTCCTGATTGAGTAGATTCTTGGGTTGGGGCATGAGAATTTGCACTTCTAACAAGTTCTTAGCTGATGCTGATGCTTCAGTCCAGGGACAAGTTGTGGAGAAGCATTGATTTAAATAATACAGGCAGAACCCCAGATCGGATGTCCCATATTAGGGTCCCAACAAGAGTCACAAAGAAAACCACATGATGAAAGAGAGAAGAATAATTAAAGGAGAGATTGTTTTGTTTATTTTCCACAGTTAGCACAGACCGTGATTAGGAATGTTCTGAGATGCATGCTTTTGCCAGGTACAATGGTGCATATTTTTAATTCTAGTGCTCTGCGAGGCCAAGGTGGGAGGACCGCAAGTTTCAGCCCAGCCTGAACAACTTACTGACTTAAAATAAGAAGTCTAAAGGGCTGGGGATGGCCTTTGGTTCAATCCCCACAAATACTAATGCTAACACACGCACACACACGCACACACACACACACACACACACACACACACCACACATACACAGCATGCCATAAGTAAATAATGCCTGAAAATGTTTTTAAACCCTTTATCCTTTTTGCAAACACTGTTTCTATAAGGCAAATTTAATCCCTTTCTGAGATTTGGCCCTGAAGAAACATTTAAGAAGATTTCACAAAGTCAACTAGTGAGCTTCAGCTATAAGCAATAAGCAACCATTTGCAAGACTATACTGAGATACATTTGACACACAGCAAAGGCAAGAGAATCTGACTTTTAAAATTATATAACAGTAACTGTCAGTGATATTGTCTAATACATTCATAAATTGTGGGCATAGCATTCAGAATTACTAGGAATGTGTGAAGACTTTATTTTAAGGTACAGATTATATTCCATAGGAGCATTGCTTATTGAAGATACAAATAACAAAAAATGTAATTTATTTTGATCAACAATTCCCAAAATTAACATAGTTGTTAAGAATACAGAATGCACTATCAGACAACATATGTATGTATATAGCCTCAGTTTCTGTGAATTTGTTAGCTCTAATATATAAGCTGTATGATACAATAATACAAACTAACTTAATATAATTGTTTTAATAACAAATAAGACAATTTGTAGGTTAAATAATACAATGCTTATCAGGTATCAAGTACTTGATAAATGTAAGCTAGTATCATAGAACATTAATTTATGAAGATTTTAAATGAATAGTGGAGAGAAGGATTCTACAATCAAAGTTTGAGAAACACTGGGTTCAATAAGACTTTAAAAATTTGTTTGCTGGTAAGACCTTCCTCCAGACTTCTTAGTATGCACTAGGGAATTGTCCATCTCCAGTTTTTATCTAAGTGATCTGACCATAGCACTTTTTTTTTTCAAAAAGCAAAGAGGTAGACCAGGGAATGCACTTTGGGGACATAATTTCAGGAAATATGAATCTGGTTCTGTTTATGTGCTTACAGATTACTTTTTTTCAAAATTTTTCTCAGTGCCATCTTCCACATAAATGTTTTTCTGTTGCTCACAAGCCAAAGTAATCGCTTCCTGACTTAACCTGAATTTAAAGTATTCATCCATCATTCTGATTATTCCTGTAATATCTGCATCTTTCACTGCCTCGTGAGCTCCTTAAGTGCTGCATCTGTTTTCACTCAGCCCTGTATCTCTCATGGCCAGGTTGGGGACTGATACCTTCTAAATGCTCACAATGTTTTCTGAATGTATTTGTGCAATTAATATGGACCCAAGGCAGGGCAGAGCAATATATCACTCTTCTAAATACCTTTGGCCTTCTTTCTATATCTTCAGATTTATTTATAGAAAAAGAAAGCCATGAACTATCATAGAAATAGAATATTTTCTCCTGTTTTCTACAACTCTGGTAGAACTTTCACAATTGGTCTTCCTTCAATATTAAAAAAATGATGATATAAGATGAATAAAGGAAATACCTGATCCCAGGACATTGGACCATCATCTGACTCTTTGTCCATAGATACAGAAAGGTTAGGGTAGTCCCAATTGTGGACCCTTATGTTGCCTTGTTTTGTATGAGGTTGATGGTTTTCATCTTTTTTGTTACAGGCGCTTTTGGTCCAAAGAATATTGAGGAGTTGGTCCAGTTCTAGAAATTTCATATAAAATCTGGTGTCACATAGAATAGACAAGTTCAGAATAATCATAATTTTACATGCCCACAACATAGATATTCTACAAGATAATGAAAAGCCAAAGTCTCATCCTGAACAAAGCTAAAGATCATTTATATTTCATATAGATATTATATATATATTTATTCCTTCACAAGTTCCTAGTTAAATTTTGGGGCTGAGCTAGTTTTTACCATTGTCCAGGTCTTAAAAATGGGCAACCCACCAATGAGAATTCTTTCCATTGAACCAAGAATTTTCCTCTTCTATAAAAATGTAAATCAAAGGAAAAACTGTCCCAATTTTGAGAAGTAATTCCCTTGAGGCACTCAACATCATTAGCAGGCTATTATCTCAATATAGGTACATCAATCAAATTGTTTTCCTGTTAAATCTATATGAATAAAAGAGAAAATAAATGAAAGTGAACTAAGATTTTAGAGACAAACTAGATCTTGTTTTGTAATGCTACCTTTATCCCTTCTCAGCCTTTTGGCTAAGATCAAGTGCAGTCTCATGCTACCTTGATGCTGCAATAGCTGTAAATTTATAGATTGAAATGTAACTCTAGACTTTTGAAAACTGATTAACACAGAGAAGGATTAAATATTATAGTGAATTTCTATGTGCTTATCCATTTTCCTACCTGTGAATAAAATGTCACTGGAATTTTTCTAGACACTATCATTACTGATAGGAAATATCACAGAATATTCAATTTTGTTTTAAATGATCAGTGTTCAACAAAAAATTGTACGACTCACAGAAAACTGGTAAAATATGACCCATATTCAGGGAAAAGAAACGCCAAAAAATACATCTCTGAATATTCCCAGATGTTGGATTTAAGAGACAGTCTTCAAAGCAGCTAAGTATGTCTAAGGGACTAAAAGAAATCATATTTAAAGAATTAAAGGAAGCATGACAATAATAATTCAATGAATAGTAAATTTTAAATAAAAAAATAGATATTACATAAAATTCCCAATGGATATTCTGGACTTGGAGAATATACTGAGATGAAAAAAAAATCACGAGAGGCATTCAACAACATGCTTGATTAGGCAAAAAATAAATAAATAAATAAAAAATCACTGAACAAAAGACAGATCAACAGAAATAATCTATGCTGAAGAATAAAGAAAAGAACCAGGATCAGAGGAAGATGCTGATGACAGTATTACCTCAGAGGCCTGTGGAACAGTAATAAACATACTGACATGTATAGATTGACAGAAACAGGAGACAGAAAAAAGTCAGAAAAAAATTGGAGAAAAAAATTTAATGGTTAAAAATTATCCAAGTCCAACTAAAATCTTCATCACTGCATTTAAGAAGCTAACCACATTAGTATGATAAAAGCAAAAGAAGATTCATATACAGATGATACATTATTGTGAAGCTGTTGAAAGTCAAAGCCAAAGAGGAAATCGTGAAGTCAGCAGAAAGAAATGACTCATCACACACAGGGGACCATGACTATAGTTAATGGCTCACTTCCTATCTGAACAACACAAACCAGGAGGTACTGGAATAAGATACTCAAAGAGCCAAAAAAATGCCAATCAGAAATTTTACACTCAGCAAAAACAATCCTTTGCCACAAAGGTGGAGAAAACACGAAAGGAAAGAATTCATTGCTAGCAGACCTGCTTTACAAAAAGTACAACATGAAGCTCTTTAGGCTGAAAAAGTAACTCAAACGGGACACGTTTGCATTTTGGCCAAGTCTGTTGGAAGAAATGAAGAACACTGGAAATATAAGAATGTGGGTGAATGTAAAAGATTATAAACATATTTTGCTTGTTTGTTTTCTAAACTTATAAAAGAAAACACCACAGGCTTTTCTTTCTAAGTCAGAAACATATCAAAGAAAGCTCAGCCCACCTACCAACTATTTAACATTATACTGGGATTATTAACCAATGCAAGCAGATGAGAAAACAAATACAAGTACAAAAATCAGAAAGAAAAATGCAGAAGTATATTGATCTAGAGATATGTATCAGAAACTTCTAAGAAAATCAATATTAAGAATCAAATAATGTAATCATGAAGCACAGTATAAAATGAAGCTACAAAAATCAGTAGCTTTCGTATTTGTAATGGCCAATTAGACTAGAGAATGAAATAGGACCTCATTTAAGACAAACAAAAAGAAAGGTAGATACTTAAGTCCAAACATAAAGTTTTACTAGGTATGGAAAATAATAAAATACTACATGAAAATGTATATGTAAATGGGGAATGTAGTGCAGGACTGAAATCCCAGTTACTCAGGAGCCTGCAGAAGAAGAATCTCAAATTCAAGACTAGTTTGGGAACTTAGAAAGACCCTGTCTAAAAATGTTAAAAAAAATTTAAAGGATTGGGGATGCATCTCAGTGTTACTGTGCTTGTCTAATATACACAAGGCCCTGGGCTTAATCCCATGCCACAAAACAAATGTGAACATATGCAGACATGATCACATGGATGGGCATCAAGTTCTTGAATACAGAGTTACAACACCTAATATGTACTGTTTCTAAGTAATTTTACAATTCCTTTCATTTTTATTTCAGTAATCATAATAAAATTATCACAGGTTTTTCATGGAGCTTGATGATTTGATGATGGTCAACTAAGACAGACAAGTCAAGAAAATCTTGAAAAGTAGACGCATGTGGAAGCCTAGCTCAAGCAGACATTTCAGTGTTGCAAAGCTATTGTAAGTAAAACAGTATGGCATTGGCACATGACTAGACAAGCTGTCAAATAGAACAAAATAGAAAACCCACAAAGAATCTCAACATTTAGAAATGTATTACAGTACATGAAAGTAGTATCTCCAACCAGGGGGGGAAACAGTGTATTTTAAGTAAAGATATAAATAAAATTGGATAGTCAAGAGGAAAAATAGACCAGATTTATTGCTTCCAACACATACCACAAATAATCCTACTTAGATAGAAAAATGTAAAGATGCAAGTACCAAAAGAAATTATGGCTGGCTTCTTCCATTACCTGAGACAATGTAAAGTTTTCTTAACTGAAATTCAAAATTTAAAACCAACAAATGTGATTAATTTAATTGTATAAAAATAAAATATATTTGAAATAAGTGATTGATTCCAGATCTAGGCAGAAATGTACAAGATAAACCTAGACTGTCATGTTATTCTGGAAAGTAAGTTATATAAAATATTGTAAAGATTTTGACAGAAGGACTTAAAGCCAACGTGAACAAGATCTTACTGATCAAACGGGGATCAATCTAAGTATCAATTAATACAATAAGGATAATAAATTGAGAGATAGAAAATCATAATTTTTTAAAACTACCATCATTTTCCTTTGATAGTTGCAAGGGAACTCATTACTACCTGAGAACTGGTAAAGTATTAAGAATTTGTAGTTATTTTCTTCTAAGAACCTCAAAAAGATGAAATAAGGAAAGTTCTAACATTGTAAAATTATTACACCAAAAAAATAATAATAATAAAGCAGGAATGAGAGAAATAGAAGAACTCTATTTATAATCCCTAAACAATTAATCAATCCAGGCAATGATCATTGATACCTTATAACTTCTCAAAAGGAGGGAGAGAGAAAGAGAGAGAAATAAAGAGAGAGAGATCCAAATGTTATGGTCCTCTTGGTGTAAGTTACTAATTATATATCCTCCTTCCAAAAATAAGCTGAAAAATAATAAAGCCTCCACCTATGCTAATCAACATACGTGCAGTGCAGCACACAGAAATGCACGTTAGCTAATTATGAGTATATGTAACAAAATAGACAACAGGGAAAAGCCTGACACCTATAAAAGAAACTTCACAAATCTACCAACAAGTTGTGTTTTATAAATCTTACTTGGATTCTGATTCAATAAAGAATAAAATTTTTTATACTAGGAAAATGTGAACATCAGACAATTTTACGGTGTTCAGAAATCATTGATTATTTTTAGATATGATATTGGTAATGAGACAGTTTTTAAAAATCTATCTCTGGCCATTTTAACGGAGATTAGAAAAACAAGTCATGTAATCCTCGAACTGTCTTATCAAACTCAAAGAAATGTACAAAATACACATTCTGATTCTCTTCCTAGCATCTCATTTCATCACAGAGCTCTAGAAAGGAGGGATCAGAAATGCAGCAATAATTTACATGTTACTTTTATTTTATTTTTGGTATGGGGAGTCGAACTCAGGACCTTGCACTTGTCAGACAGATACTGTACCACTGCACTATGTCCCCAGCCTGATTACTTTTTTTCATTTTAAAGAGAATAATAAAAGAGAACAATGGCAAAAATACCAACAACACAGACAAAAACAAAACAAAGCAAAAGCAATAAAGAGGATACAGGGTTTCAGAACAAAAAGACATGAGCTAACAGTGGCTGTTATATGACATATTGTTGTCTCCCACGAAGTTGCTAAGGTTACCAGATGGAAGAATGCAAGATTGATCAAAGCATTAAAGAGAATGACAGAGAAAAAGAAAAGAATTAGAAATGATAGTTTCAGCGGACAAGATGGTAGGAATTTACCAATTGTTACATTGCACATTGTTGTCTTCAAATGAGTTGTTCAGATGACCAGATATAAGCACCCATTACTTTTATTTTAAATTAAATGACGCACAAGCAGACTTGTACTGACCCTCTTGAGCCATTCTGAACACTATTTTCTCATTCTACAGTGTGCTGCCACCTATGGCCCAGCATGATGCCTTAGATGGAAAGTGCTGAGTTAGTTCTCTAGGCCAAGCTCATGTTTCTGTCTCATCAATACCTGGCTGTCATGGTATGCAGTCCTTGAAAGGCCACATGAGCTCTCTTCTGGTAAGCTGAGAGAAAATGATATGTAAAACACACCTAAGAAAACTCAGTCATCGGATTTGCTGGGCCCTGGCGCCCCGAGAGTACAGACGGCTCGATCCCTCCCGCCCCCCGACCCGGCGCAGTTCTCCGGCGACTCCCGACAGAGAGCGGCTTGTTAGCGGCGGAGACGCCCGGCGGTCCCACGTTTCGCGCGTGTCGGGCGAGCCGCGCGGGAG
>PVLD010022001.1:0-30227 GCA_004027595.1 Dinomys branickii
AGAAGAAGAAGAAGAAGAAGAAGAAGAAGAAGAAGAAGAAGAAGAAGAAGAAGAAGAAGAAGAAGAAGAAGAAGAAGAAGAAGAAGAAGAAGAAGAAGAAGAAGAAGAAGAAGAAGAAGAAGAAGAAGAAGAAGAAGAAGAAGAAGAAGAAGAAGAAGAAGAAGAAGAAGAAGAAGAAGAAGAAGAAGAAGAAGAAGAACATGGCTGGTGGCAGAGTTTCCATTCTGAAGAGCGGCTCAGAGGGAAATCACTTAGGTGAAAGTTGCTTGTCACACATGAATAGTTCATTTTAGATTTTCAGAGATATCTGTAAAGAAAATCTTTTTGTACACTAAGAAAACATCGTATAAAATTTCATTTGAACTGCTTGGATTTTGCTTCATTTTGTTGCAAAAAATTCTCTTTGCCTACAACCAGTCTGCACTGCTTGAAAACCTAAGATGACTGCATTAGTTGGTTAGGGCTTCTAGAACAAAGCACCTAACAGAGATTCATAGTTCTGGACCAAGGCGTCAACAGAGTTGAATCCTTCTACCGCTTGTGAGGGAGAATCTGTTGCATACCCGTGTACCAGCTTCCGGTTGCTGGTGATCTTTGTCGTTCCTCCAGCCCCACACAGATTTCTCCCTGTGAGTGTCAGTCCCTGGGGCCAGATTTCCCCATTTTATAGACACCAGTTGTATATGATTAGGGTCCACCCTAAAGACCTCAATTTAAACTTGATTGCCTCTCTGAAGACCTCATTTCCAAATAAAGTTACCTTCTGAGGTACTGTTAGGATTTCAACGTACATTTTTAGGCATGCACAATCCAACTCCATGACAATAATTTTATTAAAATTAATGTCTTGCTTTTGTTGAGTTTGTGGTACTGGAAATTTAACACAGGACTTCATATATGTTAGGCTAGTGCTTTACCAGTGAGCTACATCCCCCTAGCCCTTTTAATTTTATCTTGAAGCAGAGTAACTAAATTGTCCAGGCTAGTCTGAAACTCAGTCATCTTCCTGCCTCAGCCTCCCACATAGCTAGTGTTGCACATGGGTGCCACCAAGCCTGGCTCCTTCTCTATTTTTATTCCTACTTTTCTTCTCAATTATTTTTCCTGACTTTATTCACCAGTGACAGACATTTCTACTTCTTCATTCTGTTGTCTGTTCTCTCCATCACCCAATTCTTTGGGGGGCACATTGATTTCCAGTTACACTTCTAGCAAAGCTTTGAACAAGGAAATCTCTATATGGAAATCTCTGTTCTTTCTCCACTCTGTTTACTTGAGTTACTCCCTGCTTAGTTGTTATGTTCAAGACACACTTCTTTCAGAAAAAGGTCCCTCGTTCATGCTAAGTGCTTTATCACTGAGCTACACCTAGCTCATTATTTTTAATCCTTCCAGCCCTGATATCCATCAAAGTGCCTTATTTCATAATATATAAACTGCTGTTAGATAAAGAAACAACATTGTTTTACCACTAGGACCATGTGGCTTCCCAACCTGGGCACACTGCTTTCTTATTTCATCCCCTGGGCCATCACAATAGTAATAGATGCAGCATTTCTTAAAAGACTCCACAAAATGAGAGCTATTGGTTCTGGATTCTTCCGCTGACTTGCAGGTACACGGAGACACTTTTGCCTCCAGCTATGGGAATGCTGGTAAACACACCAGATTCTGCACATCTCCCTAGCATGAGGGTCATGAGAGCTAAGCAAAGACCCCAGTATGTGTTTCTGGATTTTTTTCCCTTGCTGCTGATGCCCATTCTGCTCAATCTTGATGTGGGAACATTTGACATTTCAGTTTCTACTGTCATAGCCCCGTCATCAGACCAACAGTGATTATATGATACAGGCTGATTTCAGAGATGTGAAAATGGGAAGCAAAACACAATGTACCTTAAACAAAAGGCAGCATGCAGCAGCGTGTAGTTACCTGATTAAATGTTTCACAAAGAATATAAGGCACAGTGAGGGCTTTGTCCCAGATCCAGCCGGTCTTCCCCTGATGACTATCCTCCTGGCCAGCTTGATGGATTCACCCTCTTGTTACCTGGGGACTTAGGTACTTCTGGAGGCATTGACTCCACTGAGATCCAGAGATGGACCTTGCCCCTGGACAGAATGACTTGTCCAGGGACAGTCCAGAAGCTCAACCTGGATGGATATATTTCCTGGCAGCTTTCAGAAAATGGAGGCAGTACTGTAGAATCAGAGATAAGAGCTAAAGAGAGAAAAATGAAGTTTGGGGCACTTACTTGAATTCTGGATTTTGAAGCACCAAAGGGTAGCTCCCTGAGCTGATTGGTGATATAAGCCTGTAAGATTAGCTAGTGTGAATCTTAATATCCTTCTTCTGCAATTTAGATCACCCAGACTCAAAATAGGGAAGATCAAACCTAGGCATAGAGATACATTCAATATATATTTATTGCATACCTACAACTTACTAGCCTTGGCTAAACTCGGGGCTGTAGAGAAAACTGCCCTTCTATTCAAGCTCCTTGGAGGTCAGAAGAGAAAACCCTCCAGCAGCCTTGACTAGTTTAGTCAGACACCCTGCTCGAACTCCTTTGGATACCTCCAACATAATAAAGATTAATTTTGTACAAGTGGTTTTGTCAGGAGGCATTTCTGAAGTATGCTGTGTAATGGATACAATTTGGGCTTCTATTAACCACATATCTGTGATAAGTTCTATCTTCTTCATAGCCATAATCCATTGTTATAAAAAATTAAGACCTGACACCATTGGAGAACATAGATTTCACATTATCTTTGGCAACCAGCTTACTGTTTCAAAGGAGCCCTTACTAAGGATACCCAAGAAAAGTAGAGAGTACTTTGGATTAAATCCTTCTTAGGTTTATGTGCCATGCACTACTGATGCTCAAGGTTCAGTTAATGAAGGAAATCTGGAGCAGAAAATACTCAGCAGATTAGGCTGAAGATTAAAGGAAAGATGTACAGCACTTGCTATATAAATAAACGCTGTATTCACGTCAGTGCTTACTGTAGCACAGATGAGCCAGCCGATGTTAAGTACTGACATGCTGCATATACGAAATCGCATCTTAGCACTTCCATATTCTGACACCAAGAGATTTCAATCACTCAGACCTAGTCAGAAAAAATGATATGATTTTACGCTCATAAAAATCAGTATTCTCGAGTGCATACTTGGAAAAAATAAGCTAGATATTATTTTCACTGATTTGAATTTCAAACAATTAAACATTAAGTGCAATCTCTATATATATTATTATTATTTGAAATTTAAAAATAGAAATACAGAGAGAGCCAGTTTTTACTACATTAATTGTCTAAAATGTGTCTGAGGCAAAAATGGGATTTTGTCTAAGTTGGAAATTAAATATTGGAATTGAAATAGGCCTTAAAGAGCTTTAACATGTAGGTGTGGAGAAAACTCATTCATAGAGGAAGGTACGTTGACTGTATCCAAATACCTTAGTGCTTCGGTTCATGAACTTAATTCGTTCCACGATTCTGAAAAATATGGCCACATTAGTGTTCATGCAGGGAAGATGGCCTCAGTCATGTTCATCACATGATGCAGAGTTCATGAATGGAAACCAAATTTTGCCAAATGTTTCTGTTAAGAAATGGAATCATTCGTGAACAGAAGTGTTCATGAACCGAGGTACAGTATTGCTGTACAATTTTCATGAAAATGTGAGGCAGCCATAATCTGACAATGTGCAAATTTATGATAATTTTATAGGCTTTGAATATTAAATAAACTTTCTGTGTAATGATATCTATGCATGTATTACATGTGTTTTTCAAAAAAATGAAAATAATTCTTCCTGAAATACAATACAAGCACCACCTCCAAAACTGACTTTATAAAGAACAGGTGGTGGGGCACTGGCCTAGCATACCCAAAGCCCTGGATTCAGTCTTCAGCACTGCAAAACAAAACACAAAAAATTCCAAAAAGTATTAAGAGACAGTTCTGGCTTCATATAGAGCACATGATGTTGTCAGCGAGTTGTGGTATTGCACCGAGTTTTTGTCACAGTCTTCAGACACTTTCATCTCTCTTCCCACTACAAGTGTTCTGAGGGTCCTGGCCTGGACTGGGATACAGTTTATATCATATTCTAGAATTTTCAATGTGCAAAGTTATTGCTTACACAGTGAATAAGCCCGCAGCTGTGGAGCTCTCTGGAAAATACTTATTAAATAACTTATCTTTAGCTGTTTTTCCTTTATTTTTGGTATAGAAGCATAAATAACCAGTTCAAATGTAATTCATACCCTAAGCAAATCCCAGTGCTCCTGCAACCAGTGGAGAACTTATACTATGCTCATAAGCACAGGTAAATGCTGTGTGTTATTGTTTTCCATCCAGAATGGTATTTTATGAAAATCAATTTGCTCTCAAAGCATGGAATTCCTCATGAAATGCTTAAAATTCCAGTCTCTATGTACAGACTTTGGGAGTGAATGACCTTTAACTAACACTGTATGTATTAAATGCAAACTCTAAGGATGCTCTAGGGCAGAAATGGGTTGGAGATGCACTGTCTTTCATTACACTAGTTATCTGTTAAATTTCTTATCACAGAGTATCAAAAATGAACATGGGGAGGGGGAGAGGCCAAAAGCCAGAGGAAACACTGACAGGCTAGAGAAAAAAAGACTGTCCAATCAACCTTTTACTTCATGAGTGTAATATACTGTAATCAGTATAATGGTTTTCCACAATCTGATCTCTAAAAGTTACGAGGCTACTTAAGTAAACTGGAAAATAAGGTTCATATTTTGCACTGTGCTTTCACATTATATTTCTCATCCTCAAGGCCAATCCTTACTGAGAGGTGTTTTTCTCAGATTTCGTTTCCATTGATCAGTAACTATTTTCTGCTACATATAGGACATACTTGGTTTTTAGCAAAATATTCCTTCCTCAAGAAATTAAAGCAAAGGTTCCAATGTGCTCCTATAAATGAATATTGTAATATTTGTATTCAATCAAAAGTATATTTTGATATTTATTAATCTTGAGGGTTTCATCTTATGTGAAATTATCAAGTTATTTGAGTCCCTGATTTTTTTGCATTGCTTACTCATATCAAATGGACAGGAACAAGTGTGTTTCTTTGAGAGATATTGAGGTTTAAAAAAACCACAAAACTGTGCTCGTCAGACTTGGTAATACTAAAGTCATTTAGGTGAGGTTTTTAATGCATCACGAAACACCAGAGTTCCATTTTGAACCCAAAGGGTGGAAAGACCCATGATCAATGTGAGTTTAGCATTTTCCCATGATCCATCTCAACTTTATCTGGTCCTCTTTGCTTCTTGTGTATTTGCTTGTTCATTTGTTCCCCTATTTGTGATTCAACATTTTCTGAATGTTCACTCTGTGCCATGCGGTATTGTAAAATCGGGAGGCCCATTGGTGTTCTACATTGTCCTTATTAATTGTGAGCACAAGACTTTGTTTTTATCATCCTTGGATCTGCTCACTCCGTCACTGACCATGCTTTGCATGGTCTTATGATAGCGCCTACTAGTGTTGTTGGTCAACAAATATCTTCACAGCATCTAGAGTGCATTGAGTGCTAAGCTACATAATGAGCAACATCAACTACATTACGGTTCTTCCTAAGAAAGTCTTTACCTTATATAGTTCATATTAATCTAGTAAGAAGATCCAAGGAGTGAGACATGTTGCAGGCCCATGAATCATGGAAAATATTCACTTTGTCTTTTCTTTTAAACTCATTTTAAGGAAAAGTTCTCCTAAGACCTATACTTTCTTTGTAAGTTGAGATAGAGGCCCTTTGTGGGTAGCGATAGGGATAATTACAAGGCTGGCTGCAGAGTCAGATAAACAATGGAAATGAGGGGAAGGTAAGATGTGGCACTGGGTCCACATGGAAGCCACAGAGTGAGAGGACAAAAGTGTGCAGGAGCCCACCACCCCTTACTCTAATCAGTAGATACGTGCCTTCTTCCCCACAGTCTCTAGGAGCTGTGATCCTGTTTGACTTGGTGCAGGTTCAACAAACACTTAGTAAATAAATGGCTAAGAGTAAAGTTATGAAAATAAGAACCCTGGGTTATATAGTACTTAAAAAGTTTCAAAACACAGGAGATACACCTGGGCCCTGAGGAGAAAACTTTGCCACGTGCAATGAGACACGGATGACAGTGTGCGTCGCAGAGCTGTCGGCCACCATGAAGCACGGGGAGCAGGCAAGCACCCTCTGGAGAGCGGACGTGCACGGCGTGGCGTGCTCTGTGTCATGGCCTTGGAAAGGAGTGAATGATGTGATCATCTCTCAAGTTGAAGAGATCTCAAAACACATTAAATGAGATGGACATATTTATACCTACATTAACATAGTTTTATTGAGATAGATCTTTGGCAAATGGAGAGGGGAGCAAGAGACAGAGGGAGGAGAAAGTTGGGAGACGAGGAGGGGATGGAAAAAGAACTGAGATGTGTTACGTACTCGCAGCAACTCCGCGTGAGGACTGTAATCGTTAGGTACACAAACATGTACTATGAAAAATAAAACCTGAGCCGGGCATGGTGGTACATGCCTGTAATCCCCAGCAACTCAGGAAGCTGAGGCAGGAGGACTGCTGCGGTTTGAATTCACTACACAGTGAATTCAAGGCCAGCCTGCGTGGCGTAGAGAAACTCTGTCTCAAAAAGATAGGCAAAAAAAGCTTGAGATGTAATTCCTACAACACATAATTCATTCATTTAAGGGGTACAATTCAATACCTTTTGGTACTTACTAATTTTTAAAAAGTATATATATATATATATATATATATATATATATATATATAATGTAATTTGTCATATTGACTACCCCGAAGTGCATAATTCACTCAGCTGCAGTGGTAGATTCCCACAGTTCTAGCACTTGGAAGTCTGCGGCAGGAAGGACACTGTGTCCAAGAGTTCAAGGCCAGCATGGGCAGCTAAGCAAGACTCTGCCTTAAAAAAATGAGTGCTACTACTTACATTCATAATGGTGCACAGCCATCACCACTACTAATTCCCAAACTTTTTCATTATCCTAAAGATTTCCATACCCATTGCCCCTTCCCAGACGCCTAGTAACCTCTCTTATTTTCAGTCTCTTTGAATTTGCTTATTCCAGGCACATCATGTAAGTCAAGTCACGCAATGTGTATCTTTTTTGCTTATTTCATTGAACAGAGTGTCTTCAAAACTCATTTGCACCGCAGCATGTACCAGGACTCTACTTCCTTTTGTGGCTGAAAACTCCAGAGTTTTCTTTATCCATTCATCTGTTGGTGGACTCTGGCATTTTCTCTACCTTTTGACTATTGTTTGAATAATGCTGCACTGAACATAGGGATATAATTATCCATTGAATTCTTGCTTTCAATTCCTTTGGGCATATACCTAGGAATGCAATTATGGGACCATAAGGTAATTCTTTATCTTTTTATTTGCTCTCTTTCTCCATACTGGGGATTAAACCCAGGGCCTTCACACCGAGTTACATCTCCAACCCTTTTTTATTTTTTAATTTTGAGACAAGGTCGTCCTAAGTGATTAAGTTGTCCAAGCTGATAGCGAACTTCTGACCCTCCTGCCTCAGCCTCCCAGAGGGCTCAGGTTATAGTTATGCATCTTTTCAAAGATCCAACAGTTTCATTTGTATATTTCTAAAAACATAGTCATACTCCTTTAAAAAATAATGATAGCTCCTTGGTACAAATATGTTTGTAAATCTAATGGTTCTACTGAAAAAACACAGTCATAGAAGTGATTCTTTAGGGGTGGGGTGGGAATGGATATGAGGAGAGAGGAAAAATTGGGCTAGGAGTAGTCAAACGAAGCAGGCATTCCTTTTATCTGTAATGCTTCTCTTTGCTTTTTGATTTTTTTGTTTGTTTTGGGGGACAGGGTCTCACTATGTAGCCAAGCTGGCCTCAAATTCATGCAGTCCTGCCGCCTCCCCTCCTGAGCGCCCCCATACCCAGAGCTTCTTTTTTTCTTTAAATGGGCATATATCATTTGTAACATTCTTTTTAAAAATATAAAAAGTTGACAGAAGATAAAACAGTTGTTAAGGTGAAGGCAGGAGGACTGTCCATGTTATATTGTCATTTGTACCTTTTTAAATTTTTATAGAAAAAACAACTTTTCCAGGAGAGGACATATCACATGATCCTCTCATTAAAATTGAGGGAGGAGATAGCAGCAGTGACATTACTTTAAAGGACAGAATTATGGAGCAGACCCTGGTGGATGAGAGCCCAAGGCAGGACAGACCAGAGACTGTTAGTGACGGCTCCAAAGTGAGGGTTTGTCAGGAAGGGAGGACTGGCTGCTGGATTCTCCCCGGCCAGGCCAGCATTTCTGTTAGAAGACACTCCTGCTTGTTTTTGTGAGGAGTCAGGAGGAAGCAGGGATAAGGGCCTTTGAAAGGAGGGCTGGAGTGATAAGAGGGGAAGGAGGGGACAAGATAACAGTGGAGTGGATGGGAAATGAGGCAAGCCGAGCAAGCAAGGGTGCTGAGGTGGCCCAGATCAAAGAGCAGCACACTTCAAAGGCCCTTGGCAGCAGCCTGTGAGATGCTTCAGGCCTGGTCCCCACCCGCGGCCCTCCTGGGCAGCTTTCTTCTGGGTTAGGGCGAAGTGAGAGAGTGACAGTGAGTGACTGTGAACGCAGGCGTCACGACGATGAGTGTGCATGTGTGTGTGTGTGTGTGTGGGTGGGTGTGTGTGTGTGGTGTGGGGGGTGTGCAGTGTCTGGAAGGAAGACGCAGGACATGCAGGATCTGGAAGAAATGTGGGCTGAGAGAAGAAAAGCCGATTAAGAACAAATTGTCATCTCTCTGAAGTACGCCAACTGCTAGGTGCTGGCTCGCTCCCTCCTGATGTTCACCATTATGCATCTCACAGGCACTGACAGCATTAGTGGCACAAATATCCAGATTCCTCAGGAACATTGCTTTTTTTCGTAGTCTTACTCTTGTCCTGGCAAAAGAATAAACTTTAGATAAACTTTAGATAGTCATAACTAATCTGTACAGTAGCATTCTCTTTTCTTTCCAACCTCTCCAAGTCTCAGAGAGCTAAGAGCTAAAACTTCCATTCACAAAAGTCCTCGCTTTCAACTGAGAGTACAACCCTAGGAAGAGAAACTTGCCTGATGAGGTCGTGAGTTCCTTCCTGTGCCCTGTCACCAAACCCACCTTCCTCAAGCCTGGAGTTCAGTACATTATTTTCTATTCCAAAACTTTTTCATTACCCAAATGAGTAACCTTCAACTAGGTTCTCAGTTTTATCCTAGTAATTATTTCTTAAGAAAAGTGTTCTAAGGTCAGCAAAGTTTAGGAAATCATGGGTTAAAATTTCTTGCTGTAAAATGTCAAATGATCTGAAGCCTCTCCAAGGTGTGTGGCACTTTGGAAGCAAATTTAACCAATACAGCCTGCACAGCATTCCTAAAAACAAAAACACCTCTTTGCTCTCTCCGCCCTCAAAAAAAGCTGCCAATAATTTTTCAGCGTTAGACTTCTGTACACCACAGTTCTAGAGGCCCTGATCTATGAGGACCCGACATGCTGGAAAGAAACCTGATGGTAAATCCCTGTTCTACACTTACTTGCTGACTGATAGCAGGCAAACAATTTAATTCCCCCTCTATGTTTGCTTATTGGTGTAATGGGATAACAACTCTCTTAAGTTTCTTGTGATGATTGAGATAGTGTGTGTAAGTCTTTAGCACATAGTGAGCACTCAGTAAAAGTAACTCTTGTATTACTGTTATCATCCAGGACCTGGAGCTTGGTTTTCCAGCTTTATGATAGCAGAGGACAAAGACAGGGAGAAGCTGTACACTGTGAGAAGTTATTAGAAGTAATAGAATGGTTTCTCAGTAGGGCAGAATGGTTTGAATTCTCCTGCCCTTCTGGGGTGACTGGTATACCCCCCGAGGATCGCAGTGCTCCGGCCTGGTCCCGATACTGTACCTTCTATTTTATGATGCAAGGTCCTGCTCAAAGCCTTGCTCAACCATGGCCGCTCCCACCCCTCCCTGGCAGTTTGATAATCGCTTCCTGAAAACTCCTACCGCCTTTCTGTCTCAATCCTTCTTTAGCACTTAGCACTTGCTGCTAAATTTAAGTGCTGCTGAGTTTATTTTGCCTACTTCATCCTCTCAAGGGCAGAGTCCATATCTTGTTCTACCCTTGTAAGCATGACACAGCGATCTGTAAAGGGTTCGCTACCAATTTATCAAGTAAAAACAATGCCTATTTATAATTTTCCAAGTGGCTTAATTGCAACATCCTTGTGAATATGAGAACAGCTGATTTCTTTTTGAAGTTGGCAGGACTCCACACGTGCAAAGCTGTTTCCCAAAGTAATTTCCCTTAGAGAATCATCTGCTGCCCTCCTGTGTCTGATACGGGTATCATTACCCTGCAGCAGAAGAGCAACGGAAACTATGGGGGCACAATTACATTTACATGGGACTGCACTTTACATTCAGATACCTGAATGGAAGTTTACCACACAAGATTACTCTTCCTTCTATGCTTATCTTTAGTCCACATATTTACAGTTAACACGTTTTAGAGTTGTATGAGCTCTTATATTCCTTCCTATGTTATATACACGGATATTTCTTCAGTATAATCTACTAAGCCTCTAACATTTCCATTTAAAAAGTGAGACAATATCTGACATCAACTTTTTCTAGTATTATGTCTATATGCTTGATCTATTTGGGGCAGTGGGATGTTTGGGACTTTGTACAACAAAACTAGACAGACCTGGTTTCAAATCCAGGCTTAGATAACAGGCTGTGTGGATTTCCAAATTAATCTTTCTGAATGTTTCACCTGTAAAATAGATGGTACTTCCCAAAGATTAAATAAGATAAATGCTTAGATATTATTACTATGATAGGAAACACACCTTCAAGTATCTCTTTTTTTCCTATTATGTATCAGCACAGTTGACAGACCTGTGTTACACGTGCAGAAAATACAGTGCTGGGAGTTTCTGGTTTCCTGATAGTGTTAAGACCTTTGTGATGAATGAGGGGCAATATTAATGAATCTGACTTTTTCACATGTACAAAGAAATAATCAACACAAGTTGAAGACTGCCTAGCCATAGATTATTAATTAAGCTCTATCTTCCTATATCCAACAAGATGTGTCAGACACTTATATGTTAGTTAATAGGTGAAAATCTTTGCCCATGTGCAACCTGACAATACAAATTCTAGCTAATTTATGAAGGTCTTTCTCTACGTTACTAACATCCTTCTCAGTTCTTGCAGTCAATGTATACACTACTCAATTTTCACACATGCCATCCTGTACTGTAGGTCTGTCTCTTTATGTACAGTGTAAGACATCATCTTTTTTTGGTCTGTTCCATAGAGTCTCCAATTAGGGACAGGGGCTCACTGTAATGACACTTTGTACACATTTACCAAGTTTTGTAAGAATGGTGATTTATAGTTTTACTCTTCAGGATAAAGGGGGAAACAGCATTAATGTTGCCACTTTTAACTGCTAACAACTATGAGTTTCTTTTACGTTACCTGTCTGTTCTCCACACACCAGTGAGAAGGATCCTCTGAAACAAGTCAGTTGGTTTTCTAAAAGTAATGTATTTATTCATTCATTTTTGAGAAAACCTCTACTAAATCCTCAAGTGTAAATAATTATTACCTATCACTCATTCTTCCAAGTAAAAAATGGTAGGAATTTCGAGTGGTAGGAAAGGAATTTCAGTCAAAACTACTTGTATACTAATACCATGATTTTATTTGCCTTTTTCATTAATTTGCACAAATGGTAGAAATGCAAGTGCCAAAATTACTAACACGAATCAAGGGAGTGGTGCAAAACTGTACCAGTAACTGTCACCTCTCAATAAAAATAACTAATACAAGTCTATCTATAAAGTGTCACTTAAGAACGTCCTTAACGGAGCTGCAAAGACTACTAATTTTATGAAATCATACCCCTGCAGGACCAGTTTTACTATTTTGTGTGATGAAATTGGCAGTACACATAAAGTGTTCCTGCTACCCACAAAACGTGATGGATTTCTAGAGGAGAAGCACTCGTGCTTGAGTTGCAAACTGAACTGTCTCCTTTATATGAAAGAACGTATCAGTTTTATGTGACAGTACTACAGTTTTCAGATTTAGGTTATTTGGTATAAATACCTACATTCTTGAAAACAAAGTAAGTGGGCGTGTCACTTAAAGAAAAATGACCTACTTTCTACCAGTAATCCGACTGAAACTTTCAAGCAAAAACTTACCACCTGTAGAAAACACAGTGCTGGGAATTTCTCAGTCTCTTGATACTGTAAGACTCTGCTGATGAAATAGGGATGGAATTTATTTACCTTTTTCAGAAACTACCACTGGTTTTTGCTTAAATGTCAAAGAATACACACAATTATTTGAAAGGGCTGTGAAGTCTTCCCAAACTACTCATATTTATGTGAAGTAGATTTTCTCATACTTCAACCAAAACTTTTCATTACAGCAGTATAAATGCAGAAAATGAGAACCCAATCACCTATTAAGCCAGGTGTCCATTTTTTTAAAATAGCCATCCTCACTAAATTGTTTTGGAAGTTACGTTTCATAAAACTGCTTTTGTTATGTACGTTTGTTATTTTTACATGCGTATTTTCAAATTTCCTGCTTTAATTTCTACTGTGAATATTAATAAATACATATTAAAATATACAATGCAGCCCACATCGATATATATTCGCTGGGGTCTTCAACAATTTTTCAAAGTATAATGGAGTCTGCATGCCAATGTTTTAAGGACCAAGGAGTAAAAATGTCAGGGGAAGCTCTGGGGAGGCTGAGGCAGGGGGCTCTTAAATTTCAGCCCTGGCTGGACCTTAGCAAGACCCGGTCTCAAAAAAAAAAAAAAAAAAAAGGCCCTGGCGTGCTCCCTGACACCACTAAATAAAACTGTCAGCTCGCTTCTGTCTAAAAACCCTCCAAAGGTCCTGTCCTTACTTCCCTCAGACATCCCTGTCTTTGCCTACAAGGGTCTACTCTTGGGTTTCCCCTCCGTAACAGTATCTGGCCCTAGGATCCCCCTTGCTCACTCTCTCCAGCCAGACTTACTTCTGCTGTTCCTCCAAGTAGCCAAACACTCCCAGCTTTAGCGCCATACCCTGGCGATTTGCTCTACCTGAATGGCAATTTCCCCAATTTTCTGCAGGGCTATTTCCTTCAATTCTTTAGTCTTTCCTCAAATAGCATCATCAAAATAACCCGATCATCACTTAAAATTGTCAAATCACCAACTAGCCCCAGCTCCGGGCACTTTCTAACACTGGAGTCTACAGTGCGGTCTCCCTCTGCTCGACTAGCACAATGGAAGCCCCAAGAAGCCCTTGAAGAAAGTCCTGCCGCGTATGACACAACACATCTTTGTTCACTGTTGAATGAATGAAAACACGCATCTGCCAACTCATCTCTGAAGTCACAGACATCCAACAAAAAGCATTTTATTTACAATAGGTCAACGACAGCAAACTTTTGCAATGGGAGACAGAGTGGGATACTATAAAATAACTTCAAAGCTTGGACGGCACCGTGAACCTGAAAACATTCGTGGGAGACAGCGCCGTAATGGCACAGAGGCGCGGATGCCGACGCCAGGCCCGGCAAGGGACGCTGGCCCCGCGCCCCCCACTTCCCAACCGACCTTGGTCCCAGCGGCCTCCCGAACCCCTCCACCCGACACAAGCAGTTCACACCAGCAGACTAGGAAATTTCTTAATTTTATGGAAAAACAGCAACAAAGGCAATCAACAAGCCGAAAACCAGCCTCCAAGTCCCGCCTCAGTCCAGCGCAGCCTTCCCCGCGCACAATGAGTCTCAGGCCGGGTCCGACGGTCTCTCGGCGCCAGGTCCGAAGCGCACACGGAGGCAGGTCGGGGGTCGCCCATCGGAACGCACAGCCACACACGCAGAGCTCGGGACGCCGGAGGCGCCGCGAAGCCGTCAGTGGAGGCGGGAAGACGCCGGGAAGACGGCGGCTGGCGGAGGCCCGGGGCGCGGGGCTCAGTTCTCCTCGGGCTTGTCGGCGGGCGGCCCGCAGGGCTGCAGCATCTTCTCCATCAAGTTGAAGCGGACTCGCGCCTTGCTCTCGTTCTCGGCGATGGCGAAGTAGTTGAGAAGGTCGAAGTGGCCCATGTAGGAACAGTACGAGTCTCGGTGCTGGTTCACCAGCCACTCCCACTTGGTGGTGTCGGCGTGGCCCGTGCCGATGTACTTGGACTGGAGATGCTCCAGCTGGCTGTGGATGGTGTACCGGTCCGTCATCTTGCCTCTTTTCCTTGCGTTCCTAGACCAGAGGCCGAAATGAAGGAGCCACTCTCGACTTTCCCGTTAGGGAGAAGCCGCCACCCGTCGGCTTCTTGTTCGCGCAGTCGCAGGACAATGGCGTCACGACGGCGAGATTGCGCAGAGTGTCGGCCACGAGCCGGAAGCGGAAATACAGTCTGTCACGCAATTGGAGTTGCCTAGGCGACCCAGAAATTGTGCCGCCCCCTCGCGGAGTCCCGCCCCACAGGAAGTTGTGGCGTTATGGTCCACTCCGCAGCCCTGTTTTAAGTCCAGCCTTGCATTCTGGAGCTTGTAGTCTCGGAGTTCGCGCTTGTAGGCCACAGCCCAGGGTCCTTATTTTGTTCCCTCCCGACCTTCTTCCCTACGTCTTTCTTTTCCTTCCTTCTGGAGATACAACCCAGGACCTTCGCAATGAGTTACATCCTCAGACTTTATTTGGGAACAGAATCTCTCTCATTTGCTAAATTGCCCAGAGTGGGCTTTAACTCTCGATCCTGCGGCCTCAGCCTCCCAGAGTGGTGGGATTACAAGCGTGCCCCGCCACACTCCGCTGCTTCTCCCATTTTAAGAAGACTTGGGCTGTCAAAGGGTGGAGAGTGTTGGGTTGGCGGCTTGGGTCTGAGAGGAAATGGGAAATGCCAGGTAGGACAGGACAATGAGCATCCACGGAAGATGCACACCCACTGCATCCTTACTGTCAAGGGCTGGTCATCCTGAAGTCAGTCAACCCAGGGTCTGGTCCCAACTCTTGTCGCTTGGGCATCGTGTAGGGTGAGGACGTTATTTCAGCCCCAGCAGAGTCGCGGTTTCCAGCTGCACGTCCAGAGTGCAGCGCGAGTTCCAGTCTTCTGCGCTGCACACCTGGCTACTGCTCCTGTTCTGCGTCTGGCTCCAATGTTCGCTCCAGCCCGTCACCCCACCTAAGCAGCCCCGCCCACACCATCCACATTCCGGGCCGTGCACCCCGAGGCCTCTGCGCCCTGCTCGAAGGCCTTCCTTCCTTTGGCGATCGCCAAGACCCAGACCCCTCCTCCAGGCGGCTCCAGACCTGAGGGGCCTCTCCTCGCCTCTGGGCATCGCTTGCTTCTTCACAATTCTGTCTTGCTGTGATCTCCTGCAATGCCATGGGCGTAGCCAGGAGGAGATCAGATTCTCTAGAACATCTGATGAATGCATGGAGAACGGTGACAGCCAGAGAAGAAACTGGGAGAAAGAGAAGCTTCTTAAATTTTGCCGTAATAAAAGTTTCATTCCTGACCTGGAGAGAGTATTGTAAGGCGCACTTCTATCTTGGCCATCTAGATGTACCCCACACTGGGGCTTTGGCCGTTGTGGTTTCAATGCAAATAAACTTGACGCTTTGGCCACTGTGGTTTTGATGCAAATAAGCTTGACGTCTTGTCCTTTTCTTAATCTTGCCACTTCAGGACCATCCTGAATTTAACCATTCCTGACCTGGTTTTTGGATTGTTGAAAATCTGTATATCAGCTGAGCATGGTGGCACATACCTGTAATCCCAGCACTGGGGAGGCTGAGGCAGGAGGATCATTACAAGTTGATGCCCAGCCTGAGTTACGAAGTGAGCTCAAGGCCAGCCTGAATTGCATAGTGAGACCCTGTCTGGAAAAGACCAAAAAAAAAAAAAAAAAAAAAAAAAAAAAAAAAAAAAAAAAAAAAAAAAAAAAAAAAAAAAAAAAGAAAGAAAGAAAGAAAGAAAAAGAAAGAAAGAAAGAAAGAAAGAAAGAAAGAAAATCTGTGTATCCATAAACCATAGGTGTTATTGTCATGCATGTTTAAAACTTTATATATGTAACCCTTTGGGTATATTGCTATAAAAGTTGGTTTCCCCTTACTGTACTAACTTTAATTCACCTTTATTGCTGTATGTCACTGAATTAATGTCCCATAATGTTGAGTAGTTTCTTTAGAAATGGCTCTCCAATTAAACATAGCCCAGGCTCTTCTTCCCCTAAACAAAGAATTGAACCAGACAAGCCAAAAAATAGTGCCAAAAGTTTATTTAAAACATGAGGAGTGAAGGGGTAAGGGAAAAATGGCTCTGTAGAGTGAACTTGGGCCAAACAAAAGAGGACAAGAGAAAAACCAAAAGTAAAAGTACAACCTGATCTAGAAGGCACAGAGTGGGATACTACGAAGGGTCACTAGGGAGCTCCTAGCCTCAGTGTCCTTATACCTTGCCCTCATCTCTGGGAGCCCAGGGGAAGCTCCACAGAATTACTGGGTGCTGTCCTGGGATCTTGTAATTAACAGGTCCACTTAGTTCACACCCTACCTCCCATCTCAGTGATATGTCCCCTCTCTCAACAATGAATGTTTATTTCCATATTTTTGCTATAGAAACAATGCATCAAATACTGCTCAGTGTATTTTTTATACATGTAAAAGTTGCTGTAGGGCGGATTCGCAGGAATGAATGGTTGATAGGCAGAGAGAGCACCTTCAAGCTCTGCTAGACGCCGCCAAAATGCTCTTCCTGGTGGCCAGTCCGGCTGAGTCTCCCACCTGCACATTTTTTGCTCCGTGTACCTCTCAATACACAGTGTCATCAGATCATTTAAACATGCAGGACATTTTCTCACCAACTTGAAATTTAAAATTCGCACTTTTTACTCCACAGCTCTGTGGCATCAGGACTTGTTTTCCTACTCCATGGGCTTCAGAGGCCTCTGCACTACCAACTGCCCTGTGCTGTTGACATGGGTTGGATGTGTTCTCTTCGCTTCAAAGTTCTTGTGGCAGCTTCAGGGGCTTCTTTTGTTGTTGCTTAAGATGGGGTCTCACTATGTAGGTTAGGCTGGTTTAGAAGTCACTATATAGTTCAAACTAGCCCTTAACTCCCAGCAATCCTCATGCCTCAGCCTCGCCTGTGCTGGGATTACAGGCAGGCAGTACGATACCACTTGGGGCGTGACTTCTCATCACATGTTTAACTGCTTTCAGTTTTGTTTTCACGGAAGGGATGTTCTTTTGAACTTGAGCAGTATGTGCTTTTTCTAATACAAGCATCTCAGTTGTATCTTTTTCCCAGAATGGACATCTTTTGTACTTTTTCTTATGGTAGCAACATGCAGTTTATCAGTGTGCTGTGGATTTTCATGATCTCCAAGTGAAGACTAAAACACTTTATCTGGAACTCTGGATTTGGTAAATTTGTGATGAATCCAGCCTCTACCCATGAGAGTTCCACACCGTGTGTCACCACTTATAGGCTGCCCTGAGTCTCTGAACTCCTGAGCACAACATCCCTGCCGAAATGCAGTTGCTGTTACTCTTCACGGGCTGTGCCCGATAACGTTCAGTCTGAACTTTCCCCATAAATTATGTTTTGTTCGATCTACTTTAAAGCAAAGGCTTTCTTGTCCTTCTGGATCTTTTGTGAAAGGCTTTAATTTTTTTTAAGTTTTTTAATATTTTGAATAATCAAAGCAAAATTCAAAAATAAAAATCCACGCTGAGGAATTCATTATCCAACATCTACCTGTTTTCCACCCCATCATCAATAAGTAGCCCTGTGATGTTAGTGTGTGTGTCCTTCAAGAGAGAGCTTTTATGGGCATATGAGAAAATACAAATATATATGCTCATTATTAAATATATGGGATTACTATCACATGATTGCTATCCTTTTTGAAGTTCGAATGGTAGCAAAATACCAAATAGTTCTCTACCTTTGTTTTTAATTTTGTTTGATTCTGTTTTACATTCTCTGATACATAATGCAAATCATCCTACATGTGCACCTTAAATATTTCTTCCTTTTTTGTCTTGTTTTACAGGTACACAATACTCAGTTGTGCATCATTCTCTGAATCACCATCCTTTTATCGCCTGACACTTCTGCTGCTTCGCACACCACAAAAAATAATCTCCCCACAGTGACCGATTTTGTACTTAGTGTTATTTTGTATTAGTACAAATATATCCATAGGGCAAGTTGCTGGAGTGCAGTTAGCACATTATGTAAAACAACTGTTAGGAGTATCCTGAATACATTCTTGAATTTTTGACCATTGTGATTCTCAGTGATTTTCAAATGTCTTGTGCTTCTAGAGATTACATTAAAATTTTATGATGATTTCAGTGAAATGTGAACTTCACACAGTAACTACTCATAGCTGCTTTGGTAAAAACTATTTTAGACATCAATTTTTTACTGTAAATGTAAAAGGGCCTTTCCGGAAGTGCAGGTGTTGCAATCGTGTTTCACACTAGGGGTCGCCAAAACAGTATTTAAGGCCAACAATAAACCAGTAGTTGAGAACGCTTTTGTGAGTCCCCCTGGGATTCTCCGACACAGGCAAGGTGCCTCCTGATGCTGAAGATGCCTAAGACTGCTAACTTAAGAGGCAGGCGAGCAGTGGTTTCCCTTTCATGATGTGGATTTGACTTTGGAATTTTATATTTAGCTGGACTAAGTGGTGAGGAAGAACTTAGGTGATACAATGTGAAGAATCTTTTAAAGAATTTCATAGCTCTGATTTTACTTTTCTGTGGTTAAAAATACCTTCAGCTTGTTTTTCTTTTCCCAGCCATCATGGATTTCATATATCCCAGCAGATCTAAAGCTCAATTTTGGGAAGGCTTTGCAACATTTTGGGCAACTATGGGGATTAAATTGTACCATTTTAAACTGTCCTGATACAGATTTTAATTCCATGGGCAGTTACTCCATGACTCATTTGAGATTTCATAGGCTGGTCCCTCTCTGCTCTTCAGTGAGAACGTTAAATCCCAAACTGGTACAATTTCTTGAACAATTTCTCAAGGGAGAAATTTCACAGAGAAACTTTAAAAACACTATATAAATGTCCCATTTGTTGCAGTAATGTGAAGTTTAATTTTATGGCAGGATTTTTATGGCAAAAGCAATATCTTAGCTCAATTGCTGTAACAAAGTGCCACAGGCCGGGTAGCTGAATATCAACAGAAATTGATTCCTCGGAGTTCTGGAGGCTTGGAAGTCCAAGGTGCAGGTGACAGCAGATTGGCCTAGTCAGGGCCTGCCTTCTGCCACATGGATACTTGTCTTTTCACCGTGAGGTCACACGGTGGAAGGGAGAGGAGGCTCACTTTGCAAGGGCACGGGTCCCATTTAGTGAGGCTCGATCTTTGGAACTTAGTTACCTGCCCAGGGCTCCATCTCCACTGTGGGTAGAATTTCAACCTGTGAATTTGGAGAGGAGGCGCACTACCGTGCAGACCATCGCACTAAGAGTCGGAGTCTGTGACTTCCACATTTTTCCCAAGAGAAGTAAATCACCATCGAATTCACAGCAGCAGGGTTCCAGGTGTAAAACGTGAGCATTTCTAACATCAGGAAAGGGAATACGCGACGCTATCACAGAGAGTGATGGAGACAGGAAGAGGCACGGAAAGGAGGGTGATTGTCTCAGTTGCTTTTCTCTTGTTGCTGAGACAAAATACCCAACACCCAAAGTTAGAGGAGGAAAGGTTTATTTAACTCAGTTCGTGGAGCTTGCAGTCCACAATCTGCTGCCTTTAGGGGAGGGTGGCACATGGCAGAGGGGCAACAGATCATGGCAGTGGAAGACAGCAAAAGCAATGAGAGAGGGTGAGATGAGCAGAGAGGCCAACCGCTCTTTCTGTCCTTATATTGTACCCAGTCTACCAGGAGTAGGGCGGTGCAATCACCTGCCCTTAATCCCAACATCCTTAATCCCAGCATTAAACACAGGAATCAATCACCCACTCTAGATTCAGCCACCTCGGAAAAACCTTATGACTGCACGAGGCTTTGGGGGCATTTAGACACAAACCATAACAGTGATTAAGAGAGACCGCTCTGGAAGCTGACACATGTGCCCTGCAGGTGAGAACAAAGTAGCTATGCCGGGAACTCTGGAAGAGCATTCCAGGCACAGAACCAGGCCCTGGAGTGGGGAGGAGCTTGAAGTCTAGGAGCTAGGAGAGGGCTGGAGCTTAGTGATGGGCAGGAAGAGTGCCGCTAGTGAAGGGTGGATGTGGCAGCAGGGGCCAGATAATGCAGGGTCTTGTGGGACTTTACGCCTTACTGGGAGCAAAAGGGGAGTTTCAAGCCAGGGGAGCTCTGTGCAACTCCATGGCAGAAAGGGGGCTCCGGAAGAGAAGGAGAGAGCTCGCCAGGTCCAGCTAAAACCATCCCCTGTATGCACATGTGTGTATGAGAACACCGCGTGATTCTGACTGACTCCTAATCCGGACGTGCTGGCAAACGTGTTTCCATGGTGTCTCTGGTTTCTTCTGCCTGGAGAGCTCTTTCCCAACATGTCCATGTGGCCGGGTAAGTTCACTTCCGGTTAACTTAGCTCAAATTGCAATCCTGTCTCTACCAAAGATTTCAACCACATTTTCCTTTATTTTCCCTTTAGCACTTATTACTAACACACGTTTAACTACATATTAATACGTTCATGACATGTTTTACCTGTCTCGCTCATCATCCATCTTCCTAACTCGAGTGTGAAGGCGTGAGGTCAAGGATTTTGTTCCGCGTCCCCGCTCTGTCCCCAGGACCAAGTCTATTGATTGACATAAGTACTACATTAATATTCACTGGATGAATGAATGAATGTTTGTGACAGCCCCCTGAGGATAGCAAAGGGTTGGAAACAATTTGAACTTTAAGAGTAAAGAAATAGTTACGTAAATGTGCAGTTCGCACCTGTAGGACTGTAATTACAATATGTATATTTTTAGAGACTGTTATGGTTCCCACAGCCTCTAGATGCCCCCTAGAGTTTCATGGAACCACAGGCCAGAGCTCTGCAAGGTGATTGGGTTACGGGGCTTTACAGCTGACGCACTAGGAGGAGGAGCCTGGTAGGAAGAGGCGGTCCCTGTGGGTGTGTGACCGCCTGGATGCTCCCCTGATGCTCTTTGCTTCCCGCATGGCAGAACAGGAGCGCTCCGCTCTGCAGAGACCCTTCAACTTTGTTGCTACCCTGCAAGGCCTGAAATTTTAAAACGTGAGCCAAAACAAACTTCTCCTTTAAACTGTGAAGTCAGCTATTTTGTCCCAATAGTGAGTGAATGACTATGATAGAGATGCGTAACTGTATATACATAAATGCAAAAATATGGTCATTTCATATTAAGCGGACAGTGGAAGTTATAGAAAATATAAATTATATGATTCCATTTTTAAACCACACAGTCCCAGCCAGCCAGCCGCCCCGCTCCGGGATCTGCCTAGGAAGAGGATTATGGGAACTGTTAACAAAGTCCCTCTGGGAAGGGAGTGGGATGATTGAGAGGTTTGCACACTTTTTTTTCAATCAAAACGAAAAGGTGTGGCTATGCACACCTACTAGAATGGATTAAAAATTAACATATTGATGACATCACATGCTGGGAAAAATGTAGAGCAATTGGAACCCTTAAATAGTTGGGAAATATTTTTCTTTAGATTGGCTTTTAAATCTGAAGTATGCATGCTCAACAGAAATGCTTTTAAATGTGCAGGAATATCCAAAAAGAGCAAGCAAGAATATTCACAGCAGAATGTGAATGCCAAAGTAGGTCCAACCCAAATGTCTGTGAACAGTGAAAAGGTGAGATTGTAGTACATCCAAACACGGGATTCTAAACAGTAATGGTGGGGAACAAACTTTAGCTATGCCGGCTTCCCATAACATGGTTTAATTTCATAACTCACATTTAACAAAAGTAGCTGGATACATCAGAGCACACACTATGTTGTTTAATGCATATAAAGTTTAAAAATTAATCAAAATTAATTGAGATAGAGTTGAGGACACCAGTTACTTTAGTGGATGGCCTGGGTGATTTGGTCGCAAGGTGACCAGCAGACCCCGGCAAGGCTTTACTTCTTGGTCTGGCTGTGGGTGCACTGATGCAGACACCTAGAATGTGTACACTTTTCTATACACACACCATACTACCAATTAAAAGTACAATAAATAAATGAACAAATGGAATTATTTCTTTTTTCCACACAAAACTTCCAGTATTTTTCTTGTAGCGAGCTGATTTGAGAAAAGCCTGTTAAAATTCTAGGCCCAGCTTCATCACTTCTGTTCCCACGGAAGAGCTGCTTGGTTCCTCTCCCACCTTTACCTTGTTCCCACCATTTTCTGCATAAAGATGGCACATTACTTATTCGAATGTGAATTCTTTTGATATATTAAGTGTGTTGTCCCTTATAACAGCGCACAGACTTACCCATACTTGTACTCAATAAGAACTTGTGAATTAGAATATTCCTCTCTCAGTGGATTAGGCAGGGAGAGAATCCCAATCTCAAAGCATCATCCAGGAGCTGGGATTAGTCTTGACCATACTTTATACAAAGCCTAACAAATGTGAATTTTAAGGGGCGATTTTTCTTTCCCATAACAAGGCTTTACAAGATTCAGGGCATAGTAAATTACAGTTGTTGCAGAGTTGCTCCTGTGAATTACTCTAGGTTGTGTGAAACATCTTTCCTCCTAAGCTCATCTAGCTGAGGTCTTCGCATGGTCATAATCACCAATGGGAACATGGATGTTGGAAGAGGGAAATGGATAGGCATGACCTGCTGTGCAAATCTTGAGCACTTCAGGGATGCAATTAAACATGTCACTTGTTATCAGTCTACCAAGGGTAAAAGCTGCAAGTGACCCAGGGGAAAGGAGCCGAGTTTATACCTTTTCTTCTATTTGAATTTGACAGAGTATAAAATTTGTCTAGCTTTTAGAAAAGATTGAATGCCACTCGGGGAACTTGCTTCACTTTTACTTTTTAGAACAGACATGTATTTAGGATAGAAATAATGACAGATACAACAAATACATCCTTACTAAAGTGCACATTCATGTTTTATAGCTTTACATTCATAAAACAACCGTGTTTTATAATCTCCCCATTGTCTTTATGATTCTATTTCTTTTATTCTATTACCCCCATGTGTCATCTGCATTCCTAACTTACAAGCCTTCAAAGGATCCAGGTTTAATATGCTGTCTTCAGTGGCCCCAAAAGGCAATGAGATAGAAGCAAGTTTAACACTGTTAATACTGTCTCGTTGCTTGTGGGAGCTCAAGGCCTAAACAGAATGTGGGGCTAGAAACAATTTGCACACAGAGCCGTGTCTAAGTAGGACTGGTGCTGTCTCCCACCCATCCTTGGACATTGTACTTCGCTGATGTGAACCTCTATGCAAAGCAGTTTCAATCTCCCTACTTCTGAGGAGAGTTATGCCTCCAGTCTGTCTTATAAAGACATTCTGGCCTTATGCTGAAGAGGACTGTTTGAACAATAAATTCCAGTGAGACTCTGCTTTCATTATTTGAAGAGCTGATTTATTGTTAGACACACAAAAATATTTCCAGTCAGAGCCCCATCTCTGGGGTCCCCAAGATAACAAAATTCTGCTTTGGTATACCCTTTTCCCTCTACTTCTGTGTCTCTTGATTTTCACAGATCTCTGTATTTGGCTTGACTCTTTTACTTAAAGAGATAAGGAGAACACCTGTAGCTCTGCCACATTTTCAGTGGAAGTCTTTCTGAGTCCAGGCAAGCACAGGTCTTGCCACACTATGGATCCCCTGTAGCTCACCCTTCATGAGTTGAGATGTCTGTAGGCAGTGGGACATGCCCACTTAGAGGCACCCCACCCATTCCCTGATTCCTCACTATTGGTTCCAACACATGCAGACACCCTTGAAATACAGATTCCTAGTCACAAACCACTTCCACATCTGTACAGGGTGCTTCTCTGGGTCTTCTGCTGCCAAAGGATGCTTTGTTGCTGGTGTGCACACTTGAGACTTCTGTGAGCTGAGCAACGACTGCTGGAAAAAGGTTTAACTTGTGAGCTCAGAGAGGCAGGCTGAGAAGAAACTTCATCTGAACAGTTTGGGCTTAGAGCTCCCTCTTAACTTAGAGATGATTTTTTTTTAAAGGACTCAGATGTCTACCTGCTGTTCAGAAAAGATAGCTCTGTACCTGAGCTTTCCTCCTCTTACTATCTTAGGGCCAAGCTTCTTACTGGTAAGTAATCTTATAAATTGTAGACTTGGTAACAATAATCTCTTTCCCTGAAGTGGAACTTCTGATGAACTGATGTTAAAGCTATTCTTTTGATTTTGTTTTTGTTTTTTGAAATAATGTCTTGCTATGTAGTTCAGGCTGGCCTTGAACTCACTGTGTAGCTTAGGTTGGTCTTGAACTCATGGTGACTCTCCTGCCTCAGCCTTCTGAGTGCTAGGATTACAGGCATGCAGCACCACACCTGGGATTAGAGCTATGCTTTGCATAGATGAATACTTTATAATCAGGGGAAGATTTATAATTATTTCTTAAAATAGTAGAATAAATCATGTCACTAGTATTAATACTTGCATATTAGGTTTGGAAATTTAAAGTGTTTGAAAGTATTTAAAAGGTAGACATATTAGACTATCTAACAGACATGATCTTATTTATTTAAAAATATAATTGACTTACAAGTTCAAGTGTAAAAAAGAATGTGAACAAATGTGTAATTGGCATACAAATATTTAAGAGAACTGCATTTACCACATTTATAAACTTAAGTTTAGATTTATGAGCCTTTAAAATGCTTTGGAAGGGCCAGGATGTAGCTCAGTGGCACAACGCCTGTCTAAAATGCTTTGGAGGGTTTTTCTTAAGATCATGTGTTTGCTTAGTCAGGCATTTGAAATGCTGAAAGTAAGTCGAATATTTTAAACCTATCAATGAAGTTTAAAATATTTAAGGGTGGTTTCAAGATAAAAAATCAATACCAGTGAGTAACAGTATTTCTTTATTTCAGCAACAAGAAAATAAAGTAAGTCACACATAAATGGATACCTGATGTATAACCAAGGCATTCTGCAGGGCAGCAGAGAAAAGTCTTTCCAATAATTGATGCTGCAACAATTATGTACCACTGGTAAAAAGACAGAATTGGCCTCATTCATACCATACAAAGAGTCAATCCCAGATGGATATCAGATCTAATATGCTATATATTATAAAACTATTCAGTGGTTAATCTAGGAGGATGTCTTCATGACCTAGGAGTAGAGAGAATTTCTTAAATGAGATATAAAATCACTAACTATAATAGTAAAGACAGTAAATTTAATTTCGTTAAGATAAAATACCTCTATTCCTCAGTGGTATTAGATGACAAATGTTCTCCCAAAGGCCTCAGGTTCTCTTCAGTGGGGCTCCAGGGAGAGGACTGAATCATCAGGGCGATTCAGTCACCTGCTATTAGGAGATGGGCTCTGGTGGTGGGAGGGAAACAGATTGCTGGAGGTGTGACCTTGAGGATATATTTCCTTCCCAGGATCCTCTGTTTGCTGCCCTCTTCTTGGCCACCCTGATGTGAGCAGCGTTTCCTCTGTTACCTACTTCTGCCATGCCTCTTCTGCCTGGGAGCTGGCTGACCATGACTGAAACTGTGAGTCAGAATAAACCCCTTCTCCTTTAAATTTCAGGTGCATATATTGTGTCTCGGTGATGAGAAAGCAACTAACATAGAAATTTGGTACTAGAAAAGTGGGATTGTTTTTCTGATAAGACCTAACTCTGTGGTTTAAGAGCCTTTGGAACCGATATGTGAGAGGAGTTTGGAAAGGTTTTGAGATCCTAGTTAGAGAAACCCTAGAATTCTCTCAACTGAACTTGATGGGAGTTCTGGTCAGACTCAGAAGTCCAGAATGGAAATAGAAATGCAATCAGTAAAAGCCAGGCTAACGAGGTTCAAGCAGAGAATAAGGGTTCCATGGGCAGTTGGACTGAAGAGCATTTATGTGATACTCTGGCAGAAAATTTGTCTGCATTTTGTTCAAGTCTGGAGACTTTGCAGGGGACTTTGGGATTGAGAGTGGCAGACTAACCAATCTGGTGGAAAAAATTTCAAGGTAATTCAATGTTCATGCTGTGGTATGAGTACTTCTGGTGGTTTTTAGCCAGGTTTATAATAAGAATCAGGAACAAAAACCCTGCTTAAAATTTTTTCAGTTTTTCTAGAAAAGAAGTTCCCTTAGAGTTAGCACAGGGCTCAGCTTGGTTAATGAAAAGATTAACATTAAAAAGAAGTCAAGTACTTTGTATTAGGACAACAGAAAAAATGTCTTGAGGGTATCCTGGGAATCAGCAAGAGTCTACTCATAGCAGACTCAAGGGTGCAAAATTGAAAGATTTTGCTTTGAGAAAAGAGCTTCAAGGCACCCTTCTTGAGCAGGGCCACTAGGGAATTGGTTTGCTGAGATTTGTTTTATAGAGCTTAAGCATCCATGTAATGGTTGATACACTGTGTCAACTTGAGAAGTCTAAAAGTTTAACTAAGTAACTCAGCAGTTCAGCATCCTAGGGTGTAAAGAGCATGCCCTTACCATTCTTAGATGTGCATTGTGTCAACCGAGAAATTTAAATGTTTAACTAAGTGATTCAGCAGGGGTCCAGGGTCCTCACTTTGTAAATATCCTCAGCCTGTGCAAAAGGAGGGCACTGAGATGATATGAGTGCTACATCCACCCAAAGGTGGGTAGCCTGCTTACAATATAAGGGAGGAAAAGCAGCTTTCCCTTCTCCCTCTTTAGTTGTTGCTTTGCTGTCTTCTGGTTCTTTGAGTGGTTGCCCCTATGCCATGTTTCTCTGTTTTGGAGCCAGCTGATTATGGACTGAAACCTCCACAAACTGTGAGCTAAATAAACCTTCCCTTTCTTAATTTTAGGCATCTGGTACTTTGTCTCTACAATGTAAGAAAAGTAATCAAGGCAACCCAGGTACTCAGAGGCTGCTGCAGGCATGAATCAAGAAGGCCTGGTTACTGCCGGAGCTGGCAGCAGACCTTGTTGTCACCTATGTGGTGATGCTTTTACAGGCATGCAGAACAAAGTAGTGATGGGAGCCATGCAGGCTTCCACACAGGTTTCAGGAAGCCTGAGAGGCCAAGCAGTGAGCCCCTGAGAGGGCAGTGCATGAAGCTGTGAGAGTGAAGCTGAAAGTGCAGTGAAGACTCCAGGAAGTTGAAGATGGCAGGAACATAGACTGTCTGCTGAGTAAGGCCGCAGACAGTGAGCAGAGCTGCCCAAGACAGAGGCCATGAGAGCTGTAACTGTCAGTGCCTTAGGGGTGGGGCCTTCCAAGCTCACCAGAACTCACAGATCACCACAAATCACTCCAGGTGCTGCACATGGAATTACGGGATTTAATGTTTGTCCTGCAGGATTTCAGCCCTACTTTGGTCCCATTCTTTTCTATTTCTCCCTTTTGAAGTGGGAACATTTACCTCATGCCATTGTGTGTTGGAAATGTTGAACTTTCTTACTGATTTTTACAGGGGCTCTTGGCTAAGAATTGGCCATGAGTATCAGAGGAGATTTCGGACTTGGCCTTTTAAGGAATGCTAAATCTTAGGGCTTTGGCAACTCCTAGAGATGAACTAAATATATTTGACATAAAGAGGTACACAAGAGTCTTTTGGGAACCAGGGGCAAAGTGTTTTGGTTTGGATGAAGAATATCTGCCCAAAGCCTCATGTGCTCATAGGGATTTGGGGAGGCAGCTGAACCATGGGTGTGATAGTTGACTTGCTGTAGGATATTGGGTCTAGTCAGAAGAGGTGGGTCACTGGGAGTGAGACCTGGAAGGGGATCTCTCCCTCCCATGCTTCTCTGTCACTCCTGATGGTTATGACTTGAGCAGCTTTTCCACTTCTGTCTTGGAGCCAGATGACCTTTGACTGTAACCATGAGCCAAAATAAGCCTCTCATTATTTAAGTTACAAGTGTCAGGTATTGTGGCTCAGTGATGAGATAGTAACTAGTACATTCATCAAATACTAAAATAATTAAAAGGCAAGCAATAGACTGGGAAAAGATTCTTCCATTTAAGCAACTAACCACACACACACACACACACACACACACACACACACAACTTGTTTCCAAATGTATAAGGAATTCTTCAAATTTGGTAAGAAAACAAAAGGCAGAAAAACTAATAGGAAAATAAATATGCATTTCACAGTAGAGAACATCCAACTGACTAATAAGTGGTGAAGTGTTCTTAACACAGAGAGATGCTAATTAAACAGTGCACTGCTACTATATGCTCATAATATTACTAACTTTAAAATGTTTTCTAAATCCAGGTGTGGTGGTTCCCACCTATAATCTCAGCACTCGGGAGGCTGGGGCAGGAACATTGCTGCAAATTCAAGGGAAGACTGGCCTCCACTGTGACTTCAAGGATATCTTGAATGACATATCCTTCTCAAAGAGTGAGACCCTTCTCAAAAAACTAGTTTGGGATTGTCTCTGTTGCTAGGTGGAACCAGGACCTTTAGACACATAGAGCTTAGAGTTGTGAAAATAAGAAGCATCATTTCTGCAATGGCTCAGTGGAGGTGGTGGTGGAACTATTCCAAGTTTCAGATGTTAGTTCTCAGCCCCAGGTATTTTACATGCTGGGTGATGGCTGCAGGTCTATTCTACATCCAGTAAGGTAGGAACTCATCCTTGGAATGGCATTTTCAAGCTAGCGCCTTGACTGTACTTTCAAGAAGCTATTTCATTCTGGGGCTGGTGGCAGACACCTGTAAGATTGCAAATTCAGGACCAGCCTTGGAAATCTGGTGACTTATTAAAATAAAAAGATAGAAAAAGGCTAGGGATAGAACTCATTGCAAAAGCCTGAGATTCAGTCTCCAGACTCCCACTTCCCCAAAAATAACCTCAGTGCCTCTTTCAGGCTAGTAGTTTCTGGATGGTGTATGATCCACAATCCCATGGGCTGTGGTTGGAAGATTCTTCTCAGAGTTCATGGGTTGGAAACTTGATCCACAATGAACAATGTTAAAAGCACTGTTAAAAGACTTCCGGGAAGATGGCGACCGGGTAGGCAGCAGAGAGAGAACCTCCCAGAGGATTACCACCCAAACAATGAAATATAGCAATATGAAGACAGAAATGAGGTCTTCCGGGAAGAAGACGACCAGCTGAGAGAGCGAGTGCGGAGGGAAGAATGGCTTCAGCTCCTGAACCCGACAGAGAATGCGCTACTGGGACAAACTGTGCCAAACTGGGCAGCGCTCCAAGATCCTGCTCAGACCCCACCCCCGCAGCCAGCGCTGCGCGAACTGGAGCAACAGGGACCGGCCGGCGGGATTTCTGAGTCCGGGAAAAGCTCCATCCAGGGAAAAACATCTGAACAGCATTCCTGTCCGCATGATCACAGGGTGAGTTAAGTGCGTGCTCTAACCGGTTTTTCCTGAATCGGGAAGAAGCTCAGCCCAGCGAGAGACATCAAAGCAGCTTTAAGGACTGCGGGATCTGCCGGGTGGGAAGACCTAATTAGGTGCCCCAACGGATTTTGTGAGGGGGGAAGGAGCTCCACCCAGGGAGGAACACCTGAGTGGCCTATCTGCAAGAATCCTGGGGTGGCAAGCTGTTTATTCGCCCTGGCCAGGTCTTGGGGTAGGGAGTAGAAGCAGAAATCTCAGCAGACAGCTTAAGGGACATTCTCCCAAAGAGAAGGAATCATTGGAGCAGCCTCTACAGCAGACCTTTGCCTGCTGAACTGCCTGTGGAATTTATAGCTCCACATTTTGAATCTGATACCAAAAAATGGGAAAACAGAGGAACAAAATGCAGTCTCAAAACTCAACCCCACCCAGAACAAGTTTTGAATGTGAAGATACAGGCGAACCAGGAAGCCTCATAACTTCAAGTTATGAAACGATTGCATCCGAAATAAAACAACTCCAACAGGCCATGAAAGAGCTCAAAGCAGAAATAACCCACATACCCGCAATGATTTCTCAGACAAAAAACGAGCTGAAAACAATGATGGAAGAAATGTTCCATTCACA
>PVLD010022002.1:0-30228 GCA_004027595.1 Dinomys branickii
ACCATTGCCTCTTTTCCTGGCTGCGCCCTCTCCTCTCCAGACCTGGACCAGCTCTTGGAACTCCGCTCTCCCCTGGCCGAGTCGGGAGGCTTCCATGAGCGTGGGTCTCCGAAGCTGAAGCTGCGATTGCTGGAACGAGGGCTTGGGCCAAGAGTGTGTTTGAAGCAGTGGCTTCCTCTTTCTCCGTCTCTTCTCCCTCTGACTGTGCCGCGGCGGCCCTCCGATCCTTTCCTCCAGGAGAGGTTCTGCTTGGTCTTTCCTGGGGCTTCAGTTCCCATTTCAGATCCTTCTTGGGTTCAGGGTACACACCTCTCTCCTTTCTGTCTTCATATTGCTACATTTCATTGTCTGGGTGGTAATCCTCTGGGAGGTTCTCTCTCTGCTGCCTACCCGGTCGCCATCTTCCCAGAAGTCCCGTCTGTAGTTTTTAGAACACATCATGTTGGAGTTTGGAGAGACTGACCCAAACTCAAACTATATTTAGTTTCAATCAGTTTTTCAGATTAAATCTGTTTATCCCATTTGCTACCGTGCCTCTAACAAGCATAGGCTGATGGTTCTGAGTCATCAGCTGCCAGCCTTTGAAATGTCTCACATCGTGACTGAGGTGCCCATAAGTTGTAGGTCAAACTATCATGTTTAATACTGTTTGTCACTGGAAAATAAACGTCTTGTTTTTTGCCTTTTATCTTGGTTTTATGGTATAAGTTTTGTAAGTTAACTTTTTTCTTGGTTTTGAAATAAACTCATGGTGATCTTCCTGCCTCAGCCTCCTGAGTGCTGGGATTAGACGTATGCACCACCACGCTTGGCTTTACCCTCAGATTTTAAACACCATGGTTTATCTTTCCATATCGTATCCTTCTGCTGTACTCCTTTTCCTTTTCATGGTCAACCCTTCAGATGCTATGTTCTCCATTTACCTCTAAGTGTCACAACCTCAAGGGCCTCTTCATGTATGGGCTTTCAAAACACTTGTCTATTTCTTCATTGTACTTTCTATACTCGGTTAAATTCACCATTTTTTAAATTCTGTTAGGCTCTCTATATACTTATGTTGATCACAATCATATCTATAGTTTTTAATTCAGTGTCAGGCATGTGGTAGGCAGTGCTTTCACTGAATGTTGGAAGAATATTATGTAGGGGTGTGTGTGTGTGTGTGTGTGTGTGTGTGTGTGTGTGAGATGAGTCACACTCAGGACCTTGCTCTTGCCAGGCAGGCACTTGTGCCGCTGAGGTATATCCCCCACCCTATGTAGTTTTTTTTTTTACTTTTAAAAATTAAGTTTCATTAGCAGATAATTGTGTTGTGTATTATGTGATTTTTGACACTGTGATGATTTCCCCCCGATACCGTGCATGATGAAAGGTTCATATTCACTACATGCAGAATGAGCACGTACTCCACTGTAGGAAGTGCACTGTAAGGCACTGTACTCTGTGTGCAGCATATCATTTGAACTTTGTGCCATTTCTTGACATTCATCCTTTATCCACTCTGCAAATGAGAAGCCTATAGCCAAGCCAAGGCTATAGGAAGTTTAACCTTGCCAAGCTCGGTGGCCCATGCCTGTAATTCCAGCACTCTGGGTCTCACTCAGCTACCTAGGGAGACCCTCTCAGAAAAGGAAGGGGGTTGTGACTCAGTATGAAGGCCCCAAGTTCAGTCCTTAGAACTGAAGAGGGGGGAAAAAGCTAAACTTGCTTAAGAGTAGATGACTAATAGGTAGCAAAATTTATATATATAAAATGTATGCATGTTATCATTTTAGGTCTTGTAACTATTCTCTTTTTGAGTAGCTTTTAACTGCAGATAAAAGGAGTTAACATGGCAGTTATGGTTGTGGTGAAATGTTTTTAGGCATACTTCAGATGATCTTTTAGATTCACTTTTCTGATTCCCTTTTTTTCCCTTTGCGTCTTACAAATGGTTGTGTTTTTTCATTTTTTTTTTCCTTGGGAGAGCACAGACTGGTGACTGAGCCCAGTTTTGGGATGGGGTCTTGCCAATTTGCTAAGTTGCCCAGGCTGAACTCTTCTTTTTTTTTTAACTCAAGATTGTACTTTTTCAACCTTCCAGGTATCACCATACTTGCATTTGTTCGTTCATACTCCCTCTCTTTGCCCCTCCCCGGTACCAAACTCGGAGCCTCAAGCATGCTAGACAAGTGGTACCACTGGCTCTGTCCCAAGCCCTAGTTATCATTTCTCTTCATTACTACATTTTATCTGATCCAGACAAGGTCACTAAATCATTGCCATTTACCTACAGTGACAGAAGTAGTAGAGCCTTCAAACTGTCATTTTAAGAACTGTTACTCAGTTACTTTCCTAGCCAGATGTGGTGATACAGTTTGCAGTTCCAGCACTCTAGAGAGTCCAAAGCAAAAGGATCATAAATTCAAGTCTAGCCTGGGCAATTTAGAGACTTAGCAAAAAGAAATTGTCTCAAAATGAAAACTCAAATTAAAAAAAGGACTGGGGACATAGCTGAATATGAAAACCACGTGCTCAATCCCTGATGCCACTACCAAAAAAAAAGTTACAACTGGTCATGGTGGCGCACACTTGGCATCCTGTCACTTGGGAGGCTGAGGAAGGAGGATCATGGCAAGTTCGATGCCAGCCTGAGCTACATAGTGGGCTCAAGGGCAGCTTGAACTACCCAGCAAGACCACTATCCTCTCAAAAAAAAAAGTTATGTTCTTTAATATTGATCAAATTCTATGGAATTTAGTTATCTGTAGGAGAAAATTTGTGTCTGTAATGTCTTTCTTGTAAATATGTTTCCAGGGAAATTGAGAGTTTTTGAAATTTCCCTCAAATACAAATGTGAATAAGCCTGCTGACTCAGCGATTTCTTAGAGCGGTAGAATCTGGATTCTGAAGCATTTAATGTCATATTTTTAGTGAATTTCACAATAGTGCAATTCATTTTGAGTGTTAATGTCCTTCTATCTGACTGATGAAATTTATATTGCCCCAGTCTGTCTGAGCATTTACCTCAAATGAAGTAGGTATATTTTTATGTTCCTTTCCAACATTGTACTTTATCACGTTAAAGCTTTTTTTTAAATAGGGAAAAAGATATTTCTGTGATTGTTAGACTATAACCTGCCTAGTTAATCTCTGTGTCTCTCCTTCATTATCCTCTTACCTGTTAGTAGTGATGCAAGGCTTATAAGTAGATCTCAGTTCACTGCTTCTGTGAGCAGGTTGTTTCTTCACATATGTTAAAAGAACTATGTTACTATATGAAGATACCTGAGATTGTGCCTGACTTTTTGTGATGAGGATCCATTCTTGGCATTAAAAAGCTGTTTCTGAAGCTGGAGCCTTCCGTGAGGTGAGACTTGATTAGCATGGCCCAAAGCGCAGGCCAAGGAATGTTGGGCATGTGTTATGCTGCTGTCATGATCCAGAAAACATTATGCCAGTAGGTGGGTGATAAATTTGTATTCTTACTTAGCCAATAGAATATAAGTTTTGGTATTGATTTACCAACTGCAAGTAAAGTACTGAAATTACTGCTTCTAACTTGTTTAAGTACAAATAAGATTAGTTGAGTTCCCTCTTTGTAGCAATTCCAAATGTCAAGTTTTGTAAAGTATTTGATAATGATAATAAGTATTACATGTGTAATTTACTTTATCTTGCTCTTCGAAGATATTTAGTTAAAGAATTTGTAGTCTGTATCCTGAAAAATGAATAGATCACATGAGCTTAAAAGTCAAACTGAAAGAGAATAAATCAGTTTTTAGGTCAGCACTGAAGCATGTTTTTGATTAGCATGACTAACCCAATCATTTTTTTCTTCTAAGTATGTTTTACTTTCTAGATTTCTCCTTAAGCAGAGGAATTGTGTTTAAGAAGATGATAAACATACTTTTCAAAGTTTAAGAAATATCACAGTTGATGTACCTTTTCCATGTTTTAATGTACTGTTTTATAAGCACCAAATAGCCAGAAGTACTTATTGAATCCCTATTAAATACTCAATATCTAAAAATACAGAAATAAGAATATGGTTTCTATCAGGACTACTGTATTCTTTTATTTCATGTTCATATTTTTTTAACATGCCAATGCCTTACTTGAAAGAAAATTTAGCTTGAGAATGCTAATGTTTCTCTAGATAAAAGGAATATTCTTTTTCTTCTTTCCATTCTTTCTTCCTCCCCCCTCCTCATAAATGGAGCAGACAGACATTTTACTTAGTGAATAAGACACAGTAATGCAGTCTAAATTTATGTATCAGACTCTTTGATATTCTCCCTGTTGCTAAAATGTAAAAATGTTTTCTTCTTTTAAATAAATCCCGTTAGCCAGGCTTGGTGGTACATTCATATAATCCTAGCACTTAGCAGGGTTGAGGCAGGAGGATTGCCATGAGTTCAAGGCCAGCCTGGGCTACATAGTGAATTCAAGGCCAGCCTGATCTAGAAGGTGAGACCCTGTCTCAAAAACAAATAAACAAACTGGTGCTTAAGGCCAGGGCCCTGTGCATGCTGGGCAGGTGTTCTACCTGTGAGCTCCACCCACAGCCTGAGTTTTGAGGATATTTAAAATAGATGCTTCAGTTTTAACAAAAAAAAAAAAAGAGGGCTGGGGTTATAATGCTCAGCACCTGCTGGCAAACCTGAGTTCCTGAGTTCAATTCCTGGTAACCCCCCCATAAAATAAATAGATAAACAAACAAATCAAAGAAACATTTTTCAGTTGAACTGTGTATATTTAAAAAATTTGTTCCCATTCCAGTATAATCAAATCTTTACAAATGTTTCATGAGGAAGTTAAAATGCAGTGTATGTTAAAAAAAACAAGATGGTTAAAAAAACAAGATGTAGTATATATTTCTGGGTAGAAATTTTTTATTATATCATAGTGTTGCTCATTATTTTGCTGCAAAATCTTTTTTGTGTGTGTGATAGGGGCTCACTATGTAGTACAGGCTGGCTTTGAACTCATTGTGTAGCCCAGACTGGCCTTGAACTTGAGGCAGTCCTCCTGCCTGTCTCCTGAGTGCTGGGGTTACAGGTGTAAGGCACCACACCCAGCCTGCTGCAAAAATCTTAAAATCTAGTTTATTATGTCGATTATTTAAAAGTACAAATTAGGATTTTTTGGGAGGGGTAATTTGAGAAATCTTATAATGGTGTAGAGTACAGAATGAAAGCATTAGAAATCTTCCAAAACAACCTAGGTGAAATTAAAATAGTATAAATTAAATTAAAGTAGTATAATTATATAAAAACATGCAACTATGTTTTTGTTTGTGGTTTTCTTTTGACTGTCTAGATTTTCATGCAACAAAATGTATTAGTAGGCAGTAAAAGTAATGCAGATGAAAGCTTATATTGGGAGTTACAAATTTTAAGCAGATTGGCAAAAAGAATTATAGTTTTAGTAATTATTAAAGTAATAATTGTTCTTTTGAACATTTTATATGTTCAATAATAAAATTGTACAATCACGTTTATAATTAAATTTAAAAGTTACAAGTGTAAAAAAGCAAGCATATCAGAAACATTGGAAATGACCAACAGTTCCTACTACTCATGTTTTATTTCCCCTTCGTTTACAGTAATAAAACAGCATTTTTTTTTCTATTTTTTTTCCTGATTTATTTTGAGACAAGTTATCACCCTTATAATTGAGGCTGGCCTTGATCACACTATGTAGCCCAGGCTGGCCTTGAACTTGCAGTGATCCTCCTGCCTCAGCCTCCCAAGTGCTAGGATTACAAGTGTGTGCTACAATGCCTGGCTCTGAAGTAGCTTTTCTAATATGTAAGTTACAATTATATATTTATTTTCTTAATCAACAGGAATAATATAAGTTGTTTAAAACTTATAAAATGTCGTGATACAATTGCAAACTGTACCACCGTTAATTATCTAAATCTCTTGTGGCACAAGAAACCTTTGTTGTTTTTGTTGAAAATGAAAATGGCATAACCCAAAAACTTTACTGTCCAAAATTTTTGCTTTTTAAGTATTACTATTTTGTTTTCTGTAATTTTTTAATCTACAGAATACTTCTGATACCAGTTTACTGAAGAATTTTGATTTATCTAACCACAGAGATCCTATTTTAGTACCACTATTTTTCAAATAATCGTTTTCAATAGTAATTTAGTTAAGATGACTGGTATAGAATTCAATATAGTATTTGAGCTTTTGATGTCTTGGGAGATTTATCTACTAGTTTATTATTTCATTTAATACACATAAATGTATGAACTTTTTTTCAGTCGCTGGGCTAGCAATATTTGCCCATGTGCGTGGCTGCACTTCTCTGTTGGGGTCAGTTTGACCCATGTGAGATACTGGGCAGTGTTTGGAGGCGCTTTCAGCTTTCACAGCTGGGGAGTTGCTCTGCTAACATCAAGTAGACAAAGGCCAAAGTGCTGCTAAATACCCTATGGTGAGCGCACTAGACAACCTCTTACATAAAGAACTGTCTGATTCCAGAGGTCAGCAATGTCATGAAGAGTGAGAAACCTTGATCTATAAGACAGAGAAAAAATATTTGATTTAATGATTTCTCTGTGTGCAAATAAAATAATAGGTGGTAATTCCCTTGCTACTTTCCACGATTATACTGACATAAATAATTAACAGTACAGAAGACTAATAAAGACAATGAATATTGATTTCTGATTTTTAACTTCTTATAGTGTTATCTTAAAACCTTGTCTCCCCCTTGCTTATGACTTTTACTTTTTTTTATTTTTTATTTTTGAAATTTGTATGTTAGGGTTTTTTTTATTTTAAAGACAAAAGAATGGAGACATATCTACAACCATACAGACATAAACCAGAATAACTCAAAAACAATAAAGGAAATACAAAATTATAGAGAAGATAGTAGGGAATTAACAATGGATGCTGTATTACATAATGTTATCTTCGCATTTGTTACTCAGTTATACAAATACAGGCACATAGGATTAATCAGTCAGTTTTCTCCTCCCTCATCTCCATTGTTCTCCCACCTAATCAGGTGTCTTCCCTCTGATAATAACTTGTACTTTTTGGTTTTATTCATTCCCTCAGGCTCTCACATTGGGAAGACACATGAATGCTTCAGATTATGCTGCAACAAACATGAGCATACACTAATTACTATGGCATTAGGTGTAAAAGCACCCAACCTCAATGACAGTACATAGGCAGGGACCCAGGCACACTGTGATCAGCACCCCACTGACAAGCCCTCGGGGCTCTCAGGGGCCCAGTTGAGTCTGAGTCCGGGTGTCACCCCGTGTACCACCGGGCTCCGCCCTGGTTTTTGTTGTTTTGTACCAGGAATCAAACTCAGAACCTCACACTTACCAGGCAGGCGCTGTGCCACTGAGCTAAACCCTTGGCTCCTATAATTACTGTTGGTGATTAGTTCCTTTTGAATGCTGAAAGTGTGGATTAACCATATTATTACTCTTGGAATTCCTTTTCACAGGCTTTATAGATGATTAAGAGGACTCTTCAGGGATACTCAAGTAAATAACTTCCCAGGAAAATATTCTTTGTTTTGTTTTGTTTTTCTTTGCGGTACTGGGGATCGAACTCAGGACCCTGCGCTTGCTATGCAAGCGCTTATTCCACTGAGCTATATCCCTAGCCCAGGAAAATATTCTTTCTAAAATGGAATCTAAGTAGGGTCATTGTACTTGCCTCCAGGCACATATTGGCAAGACCTTTTTACTTTCTCCTAGGGCAGAAATATAGATAGATAGATGTATGAGAAATAGAAGCTGAACAAATTTTAAGTTATTCATTAAACTCACTTATTGAATGATGAAACTGTCAGGTATTCTAAGTTGTAACGCAGTTGTGAAGAAAAACTTTGGCCTTGAGGAGTATATGTTTGATTTGTAAGACAAGTAATAACACAAGTAAATTACATATGTGAGAGATTGATAAGTATCATTGAGCAAAATACAGCAGGGAGAGAGTAGAAGAGTGTGAGTGAATGGAGTACAGTTTGATGTGACAATGTGATGTTTGAATAAAGACTGCATGAGTCGTGGGAGTAAGTCGTGCAGATGTCTTAGGGAAGAGCTTGAAGCAACTTTTTTGAAATATTTTTCTTTTGAAATAAATTATATTGAAGTTTATATAATTTATATAAAATTCCTGTTTCTTACAAGTTTCCTGGTTGTTACTTGTGAATTTGTTGTCATTTTGTTGCTTTGTAATTGCATATATTACTGGTTTTAACTCTTTATAGATAGGAATAGCTGATCTTCCTGCTTCTGTTCTTGCTGCCCATCGGCTCTTGTCAATTTAGCAATCAAGTGGTTCTGTAGATTACTTACCTCGCTTCCATGCTTCCCACCCTCTGGTGGCTCAACGTTTTTCTTACAGGGAAAGTCTGTGCAGTGGCCTGTGTAATCCGATGCCTGTAACCTTGGACTCTCTCTTGTACCCTGCTGTTGTTACTCACCCCCACCCTCCACCCAACTCTAGCCACTCAGTCTTTCTCTTCCTTGAAGTTGCCAGGTATATTCTCTCCTTGAGGCTTCTGTCTTGTTCTTCTGTCTAAAAAAAAATTCTGTATATTTCTTCCTTTGTCTCCTTTATGTTGTTGCTCATATGTCACCCTCAGAGCTGTCTTCCCTAGCTACTCTACTTAAGGGTGTGGTGTGTCTCACTAGGCCCTATGTGGGGTCGTATTATGCCTTTTCATTTATTTAGCTCACTAATAACATTTTTAAGCTTCTTGCTTTTATTGTTTATTTTTGGACATGCTAAGTCTTGTGGGAGAGGTGCTATTATTGGTGTACTTTTCAAATATTTTCTTATATGTTATTGATACTATATAGAAAACTTTGATTTTGGTTTTTTTTATACTAGCAAATGTTGAAATCACTTGTAGTTTATAAATACATTCTCTAGAATTTTTTGATATATATTCTGCTGATATACAAGTGGCCTTGCTTATTTTTCCCCAATATTCATATTTTATGCTTTATTGCATAAGTGAGAATTTTCAGATTCATGTTAATAACTGGAGAGAGAAATGTTCTGCTTAATTTTGGGAAATAGGATAGAAAGACCTCCACTCCTATGGTAATAACATGAAATAATCACATAAACCAAAGAATCCTATTCTTCCTTATAGCCATTAAAGGCATGTAGATGTAAGCAAATATTAAAAAATCAAAGCAAAACTCAACACTGGAGGGATGAGGTCTCTCTAGGTGATCAAGGATTGTGAGATGCTTCCAGGATGAGAGTGGGATGAGCCTGAGGGAGGACAGTCTTTGGTAGAATGAAATCAGCTAAACTTTTTGAGAAACCTCTGTCATGTTTGAATCTGAGGAAAACCCAAATGCAAAGGTAGTTTTCTCTACCTATTCTGTCATGTAGGAATTTTGCAGAGATTGGAGAGAGGCTAAAAAGAAATTTCAAAGAAATTTCAATAGAAATCTTAAGACAATAAAGTGCTTGGTGGTTACATAGGGCTGCTGAGGAGGGAGGGGCAAGCGGGCAGCACACGGACGAGCGGGGAACTGAGGTTACTGTGGTACTGCAGTGTGTGATGCCATTGTGTATTTGTCCACACATGTAGAATATACACACCAGAGTGAGCCCTAATGAAAATTACGGGCTTTGATAATTGTGTCAAAATAGGCCCCTCAGTTGTGACAGATATATCACTTTGGGGGAGGAGCTGGCAGTTGAAAAGACTATGTGTGTGAGAGTGGGGGCATATGGGAAATCTCTATCTTTTGCTCAGTTTTGTTATTAGATCATCAATAAAGTCTGGGTGGGAAGAGGATAGCCGGCATGCTTGTAGTTTCCAGGCTTCACAGTTGTAAAGTGTTCAGTCTTGGAGTGTCTCATTGGTATCTCATGTTCTGAAGTCCTGTTGTTTTGTGGTTTCTTACACTCTTGATGTCTTGCAGTTTGCCTTTTCAAAGTCTATAACACAGGGATTGCCAAACATTTTCTTTTCTTCCTTCCTCCCTTCCTTTTTTTCTTTTTCTTTCTTCCTTTTGAGACAAGGTCTTGCCGTGTAGCCCAGGCTGGCCTCAGACTCTCACAGATACTCCTGCCTCAGCCTCCCAAATGCTGAGATTACAGGTGTGTGCCATCATGCCCATCTGCCAAACATTTTCTTAAAAAGGCAGATACTAATTATTTTAGGCTTGTGTCCCTTTAGACTCTGTTGCAGTTACCGAAGTCTGCATTGTAACACATTAACAGCCATAAATAATACAGAAATAGAAATTATTAGACCCTCAGTGACTTATAACACAGTATCTAACATAATGTAAGTGGAGTCTCAGAAAAAGGTAGAATAAAATATTGGAAATAGTAACAGCAAAACATTTCCAAATTGGCAAAACTGAATTTCCTAGATCTAACCACACCAAGCAAGTCGCAGATTGCTAATAACATCTCAGCACTAGGGATGTAGCTTAGTAACAGAGAACCTGCCTAATGTGCCCAAGGGCCTGGATTTAACACCCTAGCACCACAAAGAAGAGGGAGAACTAAACTCTGTTTTAGTTTAGTGAAATCTTTCTAGTTTCCTTATTTTTACTAAGGTCCAGAAAGTGCTTATAGGCAGTTAGTCAGGGCAGTGGATTAGTTTCCTTCATCTCAGGGATCACGGTCCTGTACTGTTTGTCTTCTAATTTGTAGAAATAGTGGATTTATATATTTTGTACAATTTTCCATTTATTTATGGTAAGAGTGCAAATCTGGTGCTAGTTACTTGATTATGGCTGAAAGGGAACATTCCCAGGTTTATATTTGAGTAATATCACTTTGTTTGCCTTATGGAGTTGAAACTAAGTATCTTGTGTGTTTTTCCAAATTTCACTTTAATTCCTCAAAGGAGGAAAATGCATGTAAAATGTGAACATGGTTAAAGCTGGCCTGAATTTTTAATACATCTACTAATGAATGAAGAGAGTGGGATGTTTATGTTCATACTTTCATGATTCTGCTATTATGTAGCACATTATCAATCCTGCTCCACCTCCTCAACCACTGATTTTGTTACTTGTCCTCTACTCTCTCTTTTTCCATTTATACAATAAATATTAAATGTAAGTCAGTCACCATATTGACAAGATGAATCAGACCTGGGTCTTGGTATTATAATGTTCATAGTCTAGCCAAGAAAGAAGATGTACATAGAAACTTTAAATCCAAGATAGAGTTTGAAAATTAGCAAAAATGGTGGGTATGGTGGAGCATGCCTGTAATCCCAGCACTCGGGAGGTAGAGGCAGAAAGATACCCCATGAGTGTGAGGCTAGGCTGGGCTGCATGGAAAGGTCAAGGCCTGCCTGAACTATATAGCAATACCCTGTCATAAAACAAAACAAAACAATAAAAACAAAAAGCAAAGAAAAAAGAAATACAGACAAAAATGGTGTGGGAAATGTAAGTAATTCAGTTGTTTATTATTTTATGTATTATGTTGAATTTAAACAGTCTACTTAGGGAGAAATTGTAGTTTTTTTTTTAAAGCATGTTGCTTTTTAAATCAGAATTATTTTTGGTAATTGAACTGAGAAATTAAAGTAAATCCTTGAAAGAAGCCAGGTGTGGTGGCACACACATGTAATCCTAGCACTCAGGAGGCTGAGGCAGAAAGATGTTGAGTTCAGCCTGAATTTATGGTTTGTTCCAGGCCAATGTGGATTACATGGGGAGGTCCTTCCTTGGGGAAAAGAAAAAAGAAAAGAAAAGGAAAAAAATGTGTGTGCGTGTGTGTGTGTGTCTATCTGTGGAAGATACATTATCTGGGTGAAGTAATTGCTGAGTTTTATAACTGCTTGATTTCACGTACAGTGGAAGAGTCGGACATCATTGATCTGGAGAAACGCTACTGGTTGTTAAAGGCTCAGTCCCGTACTGGACGGTTTGATTTAGAGACCTTTGGCCCATTGGTTTCACCACCTATCCGTCCATCTCTAAGTGAAGGTAGGAATCAGTTCATTCTCTACAAATGTTCATTGAAAAATAAAACATACTAAAGCTCATTGCTTATTTGTAGCCAACACGTTTTAACTCTAAAAGTTCATATTTCCAGCCAGGTATGGTGATGCACACTTATAATCCCAACATTCCAGGAGGGTGAGGCAGGAGGATTCAACTTAAAGCCCCAGAACAATTTAGTGAGACTGTTTTTCAAAATAAAAAATATGAAAGAGCTGTAAGTAGTTCAGTGTGAAGGCCTTGGGTTTAATCCCCACTACCATCAAAAAGTCATATTCTGATAGGTTTGCAAGTTTCTTTCAATGAGTATAATGGAGAAAAATTAAGGTGGAAATTAGAGTTATAATCTTGAGCTGCATATTCTACCTGTGTAATCTTTCATAAATCAAATTTAGTTCTTTGCAAGTGAATATCCTCATATATAAACGGGTTTGACCAAGTCAGTGGTTAGGAGACGGTGCTCTACTAAGGTATGTTAGCAGGTGATACACAGGGATGGGGATGGTGTGTACTGAATGGGCAGAGCTCCAGCTTTTTACTCAGGACCCTCACTTCTTCCCCAAAGAGTGAAAAACTGCTGTACCAGAGTGTTACCGAGGTTCAGTCTAGCTCCAAACTATAACTTTTTTTTTTTTTTTTTTTTTTTTGAGACAAGGTCATGCTATGTAGTCCAGCCTGGCCTTGAATTCACTGTCCTCCTGTCTCAGTCTCATGAGTCCCCTGGGGTTACAGGTATGCACCACCAGGGCTGGTGGCTTTTTTGTACGAAGTACAAAGAATAATTGTAGATGGTATTACAAAGATCATGTTTGGAATCTGAATGCTTGGTTATGAAGTTTTATTTTTGGCTTTGTTTTGCAGTGATGGGGATTAAACTCAGGGTCTTAAACATACTAGGCAAATGCTATGCCACTGAGCTACACTTACAGCCTGATTATAATTTTGTTGTTGTTGTTGTTATTTTATTTATTTTTTTTGTAGTACTGAAGTTTGAACTCAGAGAGTAGTGATTCTTTTTTGTTTCTTTATTTTAAATTTTGAAACAGGGTATAAGTTCCCCAGACTGGCCTAACACACTAAATTAGATTCTTAGATATATAATGTGTATTTTTCAGATAGCTAAGATACTTCAGAAGTACTTATTAGGGGAGCCATGGTAGGTAGCACTCTGGGTTTCTGTCTATTTTAACCATGCAGTTATGTTTTTATTTTTTTAGAGTAAGAAATTGATAATATTTTCATTTGAAAATAAAGTTGTTTCATTTCCATTTTTTAAGAAAAAGTTTAAGAAACAAGATTAAATTATAAATCCTTTTTCATTTCTGAAATTAAAATGTTCATGTATGAAAAATTGGTTTAGCAGCACAGCGCCTCTGTGGCAAGCATGAGGTTGTGAATTTGATTCCTAGTACCAAGAAAAAGAAAAATTAAATGGTACAAAGAACACTGTGGTAGAGGATTTCTTTCTTAGAGTATAGTGTATTTCACTTTGCTTTTAGAAGGACTTTGTTAATGGTATGATGATGTAACTATGTATTCAAAGCAATCCAACTTTTTTCTCTGATCTTTTTACTTTTTCTTTTTTTGTCTTTTTTTTGAGACAGGGTCTCACTATGTAATTCAGGCTGGCCTTGAACTCACTATGTTGTCCAGGCTGGCTTAAAAGTTGCACTGATCCTCTAGCCCCAGCATCTCAAGTCCTGGGGTGATAAGTGTGCATCATCATGCATGGCTTATTTGTAAGCTTTAAAAATACAGACGTATATTAAGCCATTATAATGGATATCAGAGTTGCAGACTGACATAGCCAAACACCAGAAGATTCTATTTTCTGCTAGGATCGTAAGTCTCACTAGTAATTGTACCAAGAGAAAAAGAAATACTTCCTGAGACATTGGGAACTAGTGATAAACTTTTTTAAACTTCTAAAAATTATTTTAATTCAACCATTTTATGGGAAATAGTATGTCCCCCTTTCATAAACATGTCAGCACTAACATTAGGAAATTTGTTGGCTGTGACTTATACTGTCTTTTTAAATTTTTTTAGGGTTGTTTAATGCTTTTGATGAAAATCGTGATAATCACATAGATTTTAAGGAGATATCTTGTGGGTTATCAGCCTGTTGCAGGGGGCCTCTGGCAGAAAGACAAAAATGTAAGTGTGTTGCACAGTGTCAGTAAAATTGCACGGTACGTACCTTTCATCCCTAGAGAATCATTTGTACATTAATAAGGATTGAGTTTTCATAATGTCATGTTCGCAAATACTAATCTCATGTTGGGCTTTATTGAAGTCCATAAAGCCTCATCTACTCTTTTTTTGAGGTGAGAATAGCTTGGAAATCCTTCTTAATTATGGGTTGATTTTCTTGAATAATTTGTAATTCATGATAATGAAAATTTTAAGCATTTAGGAAATACTGTTAATTTATATAGAGAATTTAGTCTTGCATAATTTAAAGTATAACTCATTTTCTTTTGCTTATATACATTAATACTTTATTGGCAAAATGAAATTTATAATCAGAATACAATTTTATTAAATACTAAAATGGTCTTTTTAACCTAGCTAAAATGTTGTTCTAGCATAATTTATTATAAGTCTATTGCATTATTAAATCTTAGCCATATTTGAGAAAACGCAGCAGTATACATTTAATTGGAATCTAATGCCAATGTATTTACTAGGGTAATTATTTCTAAAATAGATCCTGCCTGTTTGGGGGTTTTGTTTGATATTTTTTATCTTATTTAGTAATGTACTGTGATATACTAATGATATAGTATTCTATTACGGAAGTATATGAACTAGGTCATTTTAATAATCTAAATCTTAGAAATTGAGTTTGCCTTTTTATTTTCCATTGATATGCTGTTGTTCAAAGCTGGCTTTTTGATAAATGATGTGTTTTCCTTAAAACTTAAACAAGGAGGCAGAAATCTTTTCTCATTTGAGGTTAATGATTGAATTTAAAAGTTTTTTAAAGTATTTAAAATTTCTGTTTTAAGTAAAGTAGAAGCAAGTTATCTTTATCAGCTTCTTATTACTGATTCTGAATTTAGATGTGATACTGTAAGCATATATGAAACAACTCTGCAGGGGTTAGTTTTGAGTAGTACAAATTAACTCAAAGGAGTTGAGAATGTTGCTCAGTGGTAGAGCACTTGCCTAGCATGTCCAACGCCCTAGATTCCGTGCATTCATTCCTCATTACAGGAAGAGAGAGAGGGAGGGAGGGAAGGGAGATAGATATTAGATCTTCTTTAAAATAAGGGATTATCGCCAGGCGTAGTGGTTCACGTTTATAATCCCAACACTCAGGAGGCTGAGGCAGGCGGATCTTGCGAATTCGAGGCCAGCCTGGGCTACAAAGTGAGTTCAAGACCAGCCTGAACTGCATAGCAAGATCTTGTCTCAAAAAGATAAAAACAAAGCAAAACAAAATAAAACAAAAAAGCAAGATAAGGGATTATAGTATTTATAACAACAGACATTTCTTTCTGATTTATAAGGCAGTTAACTCTGTGGTTTGCTGATATAAAGGTCTCTCCATCCTAGGTATTAATTTAATAATAGATTCGTGGAGTCTATGCAGGAAGTCCTACAAGTTCCAAAAAATACAATGGTACAATATAGTCTGCTTCTGCTGAGAACTGCTCAGAATGAAGAAAACCTCAATAATCATACAAGGGCAACTTCTAATAAAATATATTATACTTCAGAATTTAAAAATAATTTCCTTCCATAAGATTGTCTTTTCATTAGTTTGCTTCAAGGTGTTTGATGTTGACCGTGATGGAGTTCTCTCCAGGGTGGAACTGAGAGACATGGTAGTTGCACTTTTAGAGGTCTGGAAGGACAACCGTACTGATGATATCCCTGTAAGTTTTCCGTTCCCTTTTTTTTTTTTTTTTTTTTTCCCGGGACCGGGGATCGAACTCAGGGCCTTAAGTGCTTAGCGGCAAGCACTTACCCCACTGAGCTGTACCTCCAGCCCATCCCTGTAAGTTTTGATTGCTTATGTTTCATGACCTATATATGGGAAAATGGAACAAATAATTAAAAAAAGGAGAGCAAAGAATTTGTTACTGCATTTAGGTGCTATGTTATGCCACTCAAAATATAGCCAATGATGCAAAATTGATGAGAGTTTGGCTTAGAAAAATTTAACAGACCAAGCTTACTGTGTAAAATAAGAATGAAGGAAAGTTGTCTTAATTTTTAAAGCAATATTGAAATCTATTTATGGTGATTTAAAAATACTTTACCAACATGCAGTATACTATAGCTATTGAATAACAAAGTAAGTATTATATCCACTTACTCTTTTCTAATACTCATCTGTGTTGTTTTTAAAGGAATTACATATGGACCTTTCTGACATTGTAGAAGGCATATTGAATGCACATGACACCACGAAGGTGAGTCTAGCTATGACTAATTTCTCTTTTTCTAAAAATACTGTGAACTCAAAAATGAAATAGATATTTTGTGTACATAATTGGATAACTCTTCTGCATCATCTGCATCAAATCATTATCTGAAACTGTGGTTAAAATACGTCCACATTATCTCTAAAGATAGTTCATTCCATCTTCAACCAACTCTTGGAAGCCTAATAAGACAGAGCCCTTGAGATCGATAGTTTGTAATCTTTATTCTATTTGAATAACTTACAGTGATACTAACATAATATTTAACAAAAGAAGCCAAACATACAACAATACATAGTATATGCTTCAATTTATGTTAAGAATAGAAGCAAATCTAGCATAGCAATAGAGATAGGAATTATGACTTCAAGGGTGGATAGATTAATTGACAGCACAATGATATGATTGTTTCTATATGTCACTATGGTTTCCCTCTCTGTTCCAAATAATAAATGATAAACAAGTAAGAGGACTTTATACAGCCTATTAATTTTGTAATTGATCCAAAATCATTAATAATTAATACCTGAAGGAAAAAAGTAGCATTTTGAAATGTAAGTTCATTCAATATGGTTTCTCTCTGTTCCATCCGGGAATTTCAGTCCTTGATGGTTCAGTGTAAAACTACACAGTGAGTTGAAATAAGAACATATTTATACCGTAGAGTCCATTAGATTATACAGCACTTGATTTACGCTGCCTACAACTGAGGTGTATGATGTTGTGGAGCCTGTAGTTCTCCTTTTTTTAATGATAAATCAAGATTTTTCTAAATTTCATAATGCTTAGTATCTACAGTATACTACGTACAAAACTATTGCTTTTCAACATCCATGTAATGTTTCATTATGAATATACTATGATTTACTCTTTTATCTTTTAAAACCACTGCTTACCTAGTATGTGCAAGACCTTGGGTTCAAGCTGGGCGTGGTGGCACACACTTGTATTCCCAGCACTGAGGAGGCTGAGGCAAGAGGATTGCAGTGAGGTTGAGGGCCAGCCCGAACTGCAGAGCAAGACCCTGACTCAAAAAAAAAAAACAAAAAACAAAAAAGACCTTAGATTCAAGACCCTAGTACTCGACCCCTCAAAAAAAACTATAGGTAAAAAGTCATTTTTCAGAAGTGTGAATAAGGGCCAGGGATAAAGCTCAGAATCACAGCATCTACCTGGCAAGCACAGGTCCTGAGTTTGATTCCTGATACCAAAAAGAAAAAGAAGCAGCAGCAGCACACATGGGTAATTGTAGGAAGAATTGAAACTTCTGACAGCATTATAATATAAACAACAAGAGACAGGTCTCCGGGGTAAACGTGCTTTTGGGCATTACATTGGGCATTGCATACATACATACTAGAGATCCACATGTGTTCAACACTTCATACTGTGTGAGAAGAGGAACGCTGCGAAGTGCTTCCTCTTCATTGTGAGTGAGCAGGACGATTTTAAAAAGCAATCGTGATAACAAGGATTCTGTTGGGCTGGGGATGTAGCTCAACGGCATAGCACCTGTGTTGGTACCAATAGTAAATAAATAATTTAACTAATTAAATTTAGAAAAAAGATTGTTTCAGTGCTAGGCCTACTTCTTCTGGCCTTTTCCTTTTTGAACAGGAACTTGTTTGAACAAATAGAGAGGAATTTTTATATTTGTTCCTTTCTTTATGACTTATTTTTCTACCTGAATTTAGAAAATATTTTTACCTATTAAATCTTCACATATCTGTTTTTTGGTTGTAAGACATTTGAAATGTATGCTTCAATGATTGAATAGGTCAACTTCTTTTTTCTCATTTGAAAATGGTATTTGAGTGTATTTGCCTTGTTAGTTGACTGCCATCAATGTATTTGAGTCAAAAAAGAAAAGTGAGGGGTATACAGCGAGATCCTGTCTCAAAAAGACAAAAAAAAAAAAGAGGGTAAGTATAGGATTTAGTTACTTTTTTTTTTTTTAAAGGAAATGGGCAGTATTTCTTACTGTATATTTAAATCCATAGAACTAGCTAGGTAAACTGTATGCTTTTGTATTACCATCAGTTGTAAAGTTTTGTGATTAAATACACCTGGGCAAACATAACAGAAATGAACTTACGTTAGTTTACTTTCTGTGTTGTAGGAGAGTTAGGAGAGGGGAGAGGAAGAAGTTGCTTTTCTGTTTCTAGGCGACATTTGGAATGGTGTGGACATACCTAAGTTGTATCATGAAAACCAGTAATCACGATAAGTGTAATTTAAAATCTTATATCTCAAAACATTTATACAGTGAAAGGAGAATATATCAGTATCATTAAATGGTAAAGCTAAAAACTTGGATCTAGGATTCATCTAGGATTATTAGGTGATTGTTGAACGCATGAAGGAGCAAACATTTGATTGTATTTTGCCTGATAAGAAAAAATACATACTGGCCTCTGTGTATATGTAATTTTTTATATATATTGACATGACAAAACTATTGCTTTACTTAGCTTGGAAAATTAATATTAAACTGAATTTTGGGGGAGGAAATGGGGTTAAAAAATTAAGATGTGTTATGTACATGTATCAACCTCCCACAATGAATATAATCATTATGTAAATCAAGTATACTAATAAACTTTTTAAAAAATTTAATTTGAGAGAAATATAATGTAGATATTTATAAGTTCCTTTAAATCTCTAAGAAGTCTGTTAGTATTGCTTGATTTTTTAAGGTCTTAGAAAATGTTTAAGGTGAAAAAGAATAAACCAAAAAGTCTGCTTTTTTATTTCAAAATTAATAAATATTTTCCAGACGTGATGGTGCATGCCTATGATCCCAGTAGTTAGGCAGCTGAGCCAGGAGGATCTCCATAGGTTAAAGGTCAGTCTGGGCTGCTCACTGAACTCAAGGCCAGCCTGAACTACACAGCGAGACTCCATCTCAATAAAAAGAAAAGTTAGTAAATATTTCATTTTGTCCACCCACTGCCTTTCATGTTTTTTCATAAGTAACTTTTTTTTTTTTTTCTGTCTTTTTGAGACAGGGTCTCGCTATGCAGCTCAGGCTGACCTTGAGCTCACTTTGTAGCCGAGGCTGGTCTCAAACTCCCAATGATCCTCCTGCCTCAGCCTCCAGAGCGCTAGGATTACAGGAGTGTGCTACCATACCGGGCTTTCATAAGTAACTCTTAAAACAGAAATATTTTATTTCCCAGGTCTTACTGGAGAAAGAAGATTGTTGATAAGTGCTGTGTTTCTATTGATTGCTTGAATAAAGTTACACATGGAATTTGTGTAAACTTTATCACTTATAAATTTATACTAGCTGGGAAACCTTTCAGATGAATACATAGCATCTAATATGTTATTGCTTTGTTTCCAGGAACATAAGTTTAATGAGTCAGCCTTATTTAAATGCTATAAAAAAATGAGACTTTTAACATGAGATCTTTTTTCATGTCTCAGATGGGCCATCTTACACTGGAAGATTACCAGATCTGGAGTGTGAAAAATGTTCTTGCTAATGAATTTTTGAATCTCCTCTTCCAGGTATGTTTAAGATAATTGATAGGTATAGAGGAGGGTAGTACTGGTAGTTAGTTCTTTGCATCTTTTCCATTATATAGTAGCTAGAGTTACTACACGTAGACTGCAAAACACTGTACGATGTAATGACAGAACCAGATTATCTCATACGCGGCCTGAGAGATGGTAAGGTGGAGTGTAAAGGCCCACTGCAGCTCTCAGAACCGTGCCATGGGAAATGGAAAAGCAGAATATGGGTGATCACGCTTGTTGACCTTGTGTCTCATTCCTGGGCAGCACGCGTATAGAGAATAAACCTGTGTGCAAAACCCGTCATAATTGGTTATTTTTCCTCATTGTCTCTCTGCCCACACCCACAAGCACTAGGGATCGAACCCAGGGCCTTGTGTGTGCTAGGCAGCTGTTAAAGGCCCTTCCTCATAAGTGAGGCAGTGTGAACAGAAAAAGGAAAAAGAAGGAGATACTTGCAAGTTTTTCAGAGTATACAGTCTCGGGCTCGGATATCGTCTAGACCATGTTAGCTATGATACAGGCTGTTTGTTGGGCTTTATCCTTTGGAAGGTCCAAAAAAGTTTGAGGGGGAGTGAGGGAAGGGAGGGGGGAGAGCGAGAGGGAAAAGAAAGATGATAGGAGTGAATACGAAGTTGCTGGTGTTGCGAGATTTTAATTTTCTCTACTGAAACCAGATCTCACTCTGATTTTTACATATGATTTACTTCTTACCATCTTTAATACCTCATATTTAAGTTCGTTGTTAATATATTTTAGTTTTAAGTTTATATGTTTCAGTTATTTTAGTTTCTTTTTATTTTACTCTTTGTAAGAACTGCCCTATGAAGGGCAGTATGATTTGGAATGTTTATATCTATAATGATCTTCCATTTGTAATAAAGAATAACCTTTCTGCAAAGATAGCTGTGTTGGAATAAATGAAATTGTTCTCTTCTTGGCAGCCAAAAACACAGTCTGATAGCCCTATAATATCCATTTATATCAAACCGTTACAATAGTCATCTGGGATTTAGGTTGCTTGCTTTATAAAATATATATGAAAGTAGTATAAATCATTGCTATAAGTAGAACTACCTTCCTTGATAACATTAAAAGTGATCAACTATTTTCTGCCTTATCTGAAATAATATCTTCAGTAGTAGATTCTGTAGGCTCTTTTCCTATTCTTTTTTTTTTTTTGGCGGTACTGGGGATCGAACTCAGGACCCTGCACTTGCTAGGCAGGCGCTTATTCCACTGAGCTATATCCCCAGCCCCTCCTATTGCTTCTTTTAAGGTGACTTTATCTCGTTCATTATATAAACATTATCACATATTTGAGTCAGCATGTAGCCCGCACACAGAGTAGCATTTTGAGTTTGCCGTCCCTGTTTTCTCATCGTTTTCAGGGACTTGGAATAATACTATTTTCCTATGATTTTTAACTTATAAACAAGTATATACTTGAGATTTAGACGTGTGTTTGTGTGTGTGTGTGTGTGTGTGTGTGTGTGTGTGTGTGTGTGTTCGTGTGTGTTCCATAACATTTCATTCTCAGAAATAAAGTGATTTGGGGGGGGGGCAAACATCCATAACCTATTCCTTACATAAATTTTATTATTACATTTACTATACTTTATCTCTGTTCAGATGTTCTTTTAAAATTACACATTCATTTAAAAATGAGTAAGCAGATATTAGCTTGTTTTATTTTTATTTATTTTTTGTTTGTTTGTTTTTGGCCTTTTTGAGACAGGGTCTCACTATGCAGTTCAGGCTGGCCTTGAGCTCACTTTGTAGCCCAGGCTGGTCTCTTAGTCGCAAAGATACTCTTGCCTCAGCTTCCCGAGTGCTAAGATTACAGTGCGCCACCATGCCCGGCTGTTAGCTTGTTTTATTGTCTGTCTTTAGCTTAAAATTGCTGGAGTTAGCTAATAAGTTTGGTGATACAATGTTGAATTATGCTTTTGTTTTTTCAGCGATCACTCTTGGCTGAGTGTTTTGGGTTGTAAAAAGTAGTACCTGTTGGGAATTTGCTTGGCATGCATGAGGCACTGGGTTTCTTTGGTTCCCAGCACCACCAAAGAAGGACAAATTTATTCTTTTTTTTTTTTTTAACTTTTTTTTTTAAAGAAGGACAGATTTAAACCTAGACTGTAACAGTGCCAATAGAATTATTCTGGTAAAGGTTCCTGAGGTACTGTTTTTTTCATTTTTCTTTTTGCATGGTAAGGATACCAAATATAATCAAGGTTTTCTCTTATAAATCAGGCAGAAACAGCAGATGTTTAACAGTGTGGTGTGCTAGCTGTGTATTCCCAGCTACTTGAGAGGCTGAGGCAGTGCATCTTTTCAACTCAGGAGTTCGTGGTCAACTTGAGTGACATCATGAGACCTTATCTCTTAAAAAAAAGTGTAGTAGGCAGAATAGTGCTTCTCCTATATAAGCTTTAATCCCCAGAACTTGTGATTGTGTTTTATTATTTGTCAAAATGACTGTACAGATGTATCAGTTTAAAAACTCAGAGATTGTGTTATTTAGGGAGGTCCAAATGTAACTCATAGAACCCTTAAAGGTATAAAACCTTTTCCTTCGGTGGGAAGGAGATGGTAATTAGCAGAAGGGTCATAAGATGTCAAGTTTGAAAATAAAGGGCCATAAGGAAAATCACATATGGCAACTACAAGCTGGGTAAGTCAGAAGTGCTTTTTTAAAGCCTCTAGAAAAGAACGCAGGCCTGCTGATGTATTGATTTTATCCAAATGAAGCTTTTGATATTAATGTTTATTAAACTGCTGAATTTATGGTCTTTTTTTACAGTCTAGAAAATTATAACAATCCATGTTTATAGGTTGGAAGACTTAATATTGTAATGATGTCTTTTCCTTTTAAATTGATTATAGCTTTGGTATACCTGCAGTCCCCAAAATTTGTTGTTCTTGCTTTAGCTAAGAAAATAATGTATGACAAAGTTTGAGAACTTACATTACCAGATATTAGAATTTTTTATAAAACAACAGTAATTAAGACAATATGGTTTAACATCAGATAACTATGTCAGTGCAACAGTCTTGAGTCCTTAAATAGACCTAAACATTTTTTGTCACATACTTGCAACAAAACAGCATTACAATGCAGAAGGGAAGTATAAGTCTTTGAAATAAATATAGGGAAAAAGTACACTATTGCAGCCTCATATTATTCATAAAAACTAATTTCAAGTAGGTTAAAATCTAAATGTGATAGCTGGGCATGGTGGCTTACCCAGCACTTGGGAGGCTAAGGCAGGAGGATCCCAATGAGGTTGAGGCCAGCCTGAACTAAATAGCAAAACTCTCTCTCACACAAAAAAAGTCTAACTGTGATTGGCAAAATATAAAGTTTCTAGAAAAAAATACTGTGAGAATATATTTTAATTTGGGGATGGCAGAGTTCTCAAGCTGGTCATATGAAGTACTAACAATAAAGGAAAGATGTATTATATTGGACTTCAATAAGATGAAGAACTTCTTTTTTTTAACAAGAGATATGATTAAGAGAATGGAAAGATAAGCCTCAGAGTGAAAGATTTTTATAATACCCCTATCCAACAAAAGACATAAAAAGGACATACAAAGAATAAGCTTCAGCAAGGAAAACACAGAATCCCAGTGTAAAAATGTACAAAAATCTTGAATAAGTACTATAAAAACATCCAAATACCTAATAAATTTATGAAAAGTGACTTTTTTTTCTTGCATCAGATTGACTGAACCCCGGAGGGCTCTACCACTAGACTACTTTCCCTTTTTTTATTTTTAATTTTTATTTTCAGACAAAATTTCACTAATTTGCCCAAGTTCGCCTTAAATTTGTGATCTTCCTGCCTTAGCCTCCTGAGTCGATGGAGTGTGTGCTGCTGTGTCTGGCTGGCTAACCTCTTTGGTTATTATGAAAATACATATTAACACCATACTTGTAATATATTAGACACCTACCAGAATGATTAGTTTTTAAGTGATACAAACTATGATTGATGATAACAAGAAGTGAAACTCACACATTGCTGATGGGAATAAATTAGTATAATTACTTTGGAAATTGATAGTATTTATGAAACTTGGATGTACACACACCCCTTGTGACTCAGCAAGTCACGTATACTCGTGTGTATGTCCTACAGAAACAAACCATGTATGTTCTTGTTATACATTCTGTTGCAGCCTAAAACAGAAAATAACCAAAATACCTATTAACAGTAGTTGGATAAATTGTGCTGCATGCATCCAGTAGTATTACAATAACAAAAACATATTGTGGGAGAACATTCTACTAAAATATAGAGTATTGGGACAAGGAATATAGACCAGTAATAGAGTGCTTGCTTTGCATATGTGAGGCCCCAGCACCTCTGAATGAATGAATGAATGAATGAAGCATTATTGATACTTTCTGAAAAGTACTTGTTTCTTTTCTCCTTCTCTTTCCCTTGTCTCTCTCCTCTTCCCCATCTTCCTCCCTGCTTGGAGATTTGGAAGTTAGCCTTTATTTTTAAGATAAAAGAACAATTGGGCTGATGATATAGCTCAGCATCCTGGCAAGCGCAAGGTCCTGAGTTCAATTTCCGGTACCAAAAAAAGGAAAAGAAACTAAAAGAAAAGTAAGCCATTTTTAACAGCACACATCTGTACAGCAGACCCCACCCCTCAGGAGGCTGAGTCAGGAGCTCAAAGCTAGCATGGGCAATTAGCAAGACTCTCTTCAACTAAGAAAGCTGGAGAGGTAACAGCTCAGCACTGCTTGGGTGCCATCCCCGTTACCAAAAGAAAAAATAGATAATTCATCAGTTGAAAACTTCTGCTAATTCAGATTCCAATCTAAAAAGTGGGTCTGATGCACGGAATATAAAATATGTAATCAAGTCATTGTTACCAGTCAATAAAGTTTGATTTATCTGTTTTTTTCCTTCCTCGTAGGTGTGTCACATAGTTCTGGGGTTAAGACCAGCTACTCCAGAAGAAGAAGGACAAATTATTAGGTAAATTTGCGGCCTCAGTCTATATATTGTTTGATTATATATTTGAAATTTCTAATACCTGAAAAATGAGTACCTTTCAAGCCAAGGGACTGCATTAGAAGTCAAATTCTGTTCAGAAGTCAAATTCTGTTCCCATTAAATTTGCACTGGGAATAGGGATGAAGTGTTGTGACAAAACATTTACCTAGAATGTATGAGGCCCTGAGTTCAATTCTTAGCACAGGGGGTGGGATGGGTAGATAAAACTACATTAAAATTGTATGAATGTTAAATTTTTAAAAATTAAAACGGGGCTGGGGATATAGCTCAGCAGCACAAGTGCCTGCCTGGCAAGCGCAAGGTCCTGAGTTTAATTCCCGGTACCCCCCCCCCAAAAGTGAAAAGTTTAAAAAAAATTAAAACGACATTTTCTAGAAAGCCATTTTTCTTTGGCACAAAAACACTTTGTTTCATGTGGAAAAGTTAGAAAATAGAGCTGAGCACAAAATATCCATAACGTCTGTGTTTTATAAGTAGCCGGCACGGATATTTTTTATATTCACATACCTACTTAAATGCATGCTCACAATAATATTTGTAAAATATTTACAAAAAATATTCTTCAATTGTTTATTTCCTATTCCTGTTTAAACTTAAGATAAATAAAATGGGATTTTTATACATAAATTATTGGCTCTTAGCTGCGTTCATCCAATTAGTCTTGATTTTTCTTTAAGCATATTCGGATAATTTAGTAACAAAGTCTGTATGTCTTTGGCCAAGGATTTACTTAGGATATATTACCTAAAGTAAAGTATCTGAATTATGTTGAAAAGCCTATATGTTTTTATTGCTGTAGTTCAGTTTTGTTACTTGGAGTATCTTTCACTGTTCTCTGGTATGATTATCATAGTACACATTTATTGTTTCTTGGCCTTTTGGCTAAGATCAAGTGTATGCTATACATTTATATAGAAAATTTGAGAAATAGGACAGTACTACAATCTAATTTTGTAGCATGGTAATATACTATGAGGTCAGTACTTAACTTTCTTTTAGAATAAATCCTCAATATGTACCTGGTCAATTCACTTTTTCTAAAAAGTATTATGTATACAGATCCAGGCATGGTGGTTCATCCCTGTAATCCTTGCACTTAGGAGGCTGAGACAGAAGGATTGCCAGAAGTTTGAGGCCAGCTTAGACTACATAGTGAGTTCAAAGCCAGCCTGGATTACATAGCGAGACCCACCTCAAACATAAAAAGTATTATGCATACAGTTAGGACTAGTGAATACCTATTGTCTTAACCACTCTGGAGGCTGAGGCAGGAGGATTGCAAATTTGAGGCCACCCTGACCAACTTACAAGATCCTGTTTCAACAGAGGGCTGAGGATATACTTCAGGGCTCTCCTGGTTCAGTCCCCACTACTACACACACACAAAAAGGGTAACATATTTTGCCTTCAAATGTATAAGTAGTTTCCCCTGCCTTGAGATTTTTAGATGCAAGGCATTTTATTAAAATCATTATTTGAAATACCTGAGACCAAGATCATATATTCAGTATTCAGTTAGACAATGTTAGTTAACTGTCAAGTACATTTTCCATGGTTTTGGGGGGATTAGTTTGGTCTTTCTGAGACAGGGTCTTGCTATGCAGTTCAGGCTGGCCTAGAGCTCACTTTGTAGCCCAGACTGGTCTCGAACTCACAACGATCCTCCTGCCTCAGTCCCCCAGGTGCTGAGATTACAGGCGTGCACTATCGTATTGGTCTTTTTCCTTTTTTTTTTTTTTTTTTTTGCGGTACCAGGGATCGAACTCAGGACCTTGTGCTTGCCAGGCAAGCACTTATTCCACTGAGCTATATCCCCAGCCCCCATGTTTTTAACTGGATTTTAAAATGGTTAATTCTCAAAGAAGATAAAGTAAGAGCTAGGTGTGATGGTGCGTGCTTGTAATTGTAGCACTGTGGAGGCTGAGGCAGAAGAATCAAAGATTCAAGGCTAACCAGAGCGACATAGTTGAGTTCAGAGCCAGCCTGGCCTGCAGAGTGAGACCTTGTCTCATAAAACACAAACAAAAAAAATAGATGATAAAGCAAAATTTCTTTAATTTTTTTTTTTTTTCTTTTGCGGTACTGGGGATCAAACTCAGGACCCTGCGCTTGCTAGGCAGGCGCTATTCCACTGAGCTATATCCCCAGCCCTATTTCTTTAATTTTGATACTTAGAAAAAAGTTTATAATTGTCAGGTGTTATTTACAATTTTGCCTTAATGTTCTATAATTCTTACCTATCAAAAAGTAGAATATTTAAGTACATGGGCGTGCATAATTAACATATTATATGTGTATTGTAAAGGCTTTTATATAGGTACATTGACTTTTTCCCCCCTACAATACCACAATCTAATTTTTTTTTTTTTTTTTTTTTTTTGGCGGTACTGGGGATTGAACTCAGGACCCTGCGCCTGCTAAACAGGCGCTTATTCCACTGAGCTATATCCCTAGCCCACCACAATCTAATTTTGTACCATGGTAATATACTATGAGGTCAGTATGACTTAGCACAGAGATAGAATGCTATGTAGAATCTTTAATTTGTTAGCTTATTCTGCAGCTATTCATAGCTTCTTAGTTTTTAAATAGAGATAAACTTGTACTTTCAAAGAAGTTCGTTACCAAATGCCTCTGTTTACATTACCCCACCTAGTCTCTAGGCTACTTGCCTGAAATTAGTGTCACCTCATTTTATAAAAGAGGAAACTGAGATTTGTTGAAGTTGAGGACCGGGGACATAGCTCAGTGAGACAAGCGCCTGCCTGGCAAGTGCAAGGAGCTCAATTCCCGGCCCCCCCAGAAAAAAGAAAGAAAGAAAGAGAAAAAAATTTGAAGAAATTATCTACATTTACCTGGAAATGATAGAATCAAATCTAGGACCCATTTCATTAGAAACATTCATACTTCATCTCAGTTGCTTGGGAAGCTGAGAACAGCAGATCACCAATTTGAGCCTGGGCAACTAAGCACCTGTCTAAAGATTTTTTTGTTTGTTTGTTTTTTTAATTAAAAAGATCTGGAGATGTACTTCAGTGTTCGTTTATTTATTTATTTGTACTTTAATGTAATTTAGAATCAATTTTGACTGATTCATTTGTTGGAATTTTGTTTGTTTAGTTTTGTTTGCCTCCATTTTTACTTGGATGAATTCATTTGACTGTGATGATTTTTAAGGATGAGTCAGGTTTTTTCTGTGCAGTGCAGTGAAACAAATACTGGTTCTAACTTAATCAGTGTTTTGTCTAAAAAATCAGTAACATAAACTGAATGTGGATGGCACACACTTGTAATTACAGCCCTCTGGGAGGCTAAAGAAGGAGGATCACAATTTAGCAAATGAGGTCCTGCCTCAAAATTTAAAAAAATTAAAAAGAGCTGGGACTGTAGCTTAGTGCAGAGGGCCTGGGCTCCATCTGAGGGGTGAAAGGGGTTTGTGTCATGAATTCTAGAATGGCTGAGTAAAGAGCTTACCATTCTCCCTAAAAGCAACGTTACGTAGATGTACAAAATTATGTACATGTTTCATGGCTCTAAACTGACCAAAGAAATAAAGCAGATTGAGAAACATTCAAGGAAAACTAAACCTTGCTAAGAACGGAAGTCTTTGATGATGTAACCTGGAGCCACTTCCATTCCCTCCCATCCAGCTACTCAGTGCCGTAGTTCTTGGATTTAGGACAGATTCGGAGTAGAGCACCAGGTGCAGCTAGCTGAAGGTGTTTGGCACAACCTCTGTCAGTCATTAGCTGACCATAAGTTAGGTTCACTCCAAAAAAACCAGGCCTAAAAATAAAAACGAATTAAATAAAAGGAAATCAAGAAGAAATTGAGGAGGCTCACACTGCAAAACAATATGCTGGTAAACAGACTGTAGAATTAGTCTAGAAAGAACAAGACATGGTGGTGGCTCACACCTATAATTCAAGTATTCTGGGGGCAGAAGGTTTACAAGTTTGAGCTCAGCCTGGACAATTTCAGAGACTTAGTGAGACCTTGTCTCAAAATATAAAGGGCTGGAAAGGCACGCAGTACAAAGGCTGAGTTCAAAGCCCAGCATCCCTCCTCCATATGCATACACACAACATTTGTTCAAGAAAGCAAAGAAAGAAGCGGGACTCTAGAATTCAGAATTGTTAGAATATATTATCAAATCTGTTCAGTTTTTAGCAGGAAAAAAATTATGAGGCATGGAATGAAACAGGCAAATATGACGCATATATGGGAGGTGGGTGGGCAGTTAATAGAATGTATCTCAGCAGTGGTCCCAGATACTGAGCACAGCACCCAAAGACTGGGGCAACTATTCACAACATTAACATAGAAATCTCACAGATACAAGAAAGAGAAAGGTGCAGAATATTTGAGGAAATAATTGCCAAAAACTTGCCAAGTTTGATAAAAGACATTAGGATAAACATTCAAAAATTTTACCAAATTTCAAGAAAGTTAAACTAAAAGAGATGCACACTGAGATACCTGATGAAAGTCAAGACAGAATTTTGAAAGTAGCAAGAGAGAAGCTACTGAGCACTATGAGAAATTCTTAGTAAAGGTATTTTTCTCATCAAAAAGTATGAAATCAAGAGGGATGATAGTTTTCCTAAGGAGCTAAAAGGAAAAAAACAAAACAAACTCTTAAGAGCTCTGTATCCACCAAAACTTCCTTCAAAACAATTTGGATTTTGCACTGGATTCTTAGGTATGACTCCAGAACCATAAACAACCAAAGACAAATATAAATTGGACCTCATCAAAATTAAAAACTTTTGGGCCAGCTATGGTGGTGCAAGCCTGTAATCCTAGATTCTTGGGAGGTTCAGGCAAGAGGATCTTGAGGTTGAGGCCAGCCCAGGCAACTTAGTGAGACCATGTCTCAAAAAGTAAAAAGGGCTGAAGATGTAAATTAGTGGTAGGGTGCTCTTGGGGGTGCAATTCTCAGTGCAAAATAAAGGGGAAAAATTTTAAACTTGGATTTTAAAAAATATAATATAATGACTGAAAAGACAATTTACAAAATAAGAGACAATATTTACAAAATATATATCTGATAAGATTCTAGTAACCAGAATCTATAAACAACTTACAGTGCAATGAGAAGACAACCCTAACAATATGTAAAGCAGCAACAAGCGGTGTTTTTTCTTCTGTTGTTGTTGTTGTGGATGTTGTTGCTGTTGTTGATGTATGCCTGTTTTCTTTCTTGTCCTTGGATTTTTGGTTCTTGTGTTTTCTTTTTTTTTTTTTTTTTTTTTTTTTTTTTTTTTTT
>PVLD010022003.1:0-30224 GCA_004027595.1 Dinomys branickii
TTTCCAATCTCTTCTCTAATTTCCTCTGTGACCCATTGGTTTTTCAGGAGGTTGTTGTCTAATTTCCAAGTATTTATAAAGCTTTTGGAATTCCCTTCGTCATTAATTTCCAATTTCATTGTGCTGTGGTCAGATAATATGCATGGGATAATTTCAATCCTTTTGGATTTAGGTAGGTATGCTGTATGGGCTAGAATGTGGTCTGTTTTAGAGAAAGTCCATGTGCAGCTGAGAAAAATGTGTATTCTGGTGTTGTGGGGTGGAACACTCTGTAAACATCTACTAAATCCATTTGTTCACACATTTGGTTCAGGTGTGTTATATCTTTGCTGAGTTTTAGTCCAGTTGACCTGTCTCTTTGCATTAAAGGGGCATTTGTGTCTCCTATTACAATAGTGTTATTGTTTATTTGTTTTTTTATGTCCGTTAAGATTTGCCTTACATAGTTTGGTGCTCTAGTATTTGGTGCATACATGTTTAGAATTGTTATGTCTTCCTCTTGCAATTTTCTCCTAACTAGTATATAGTGGCCTTCTTTGTGTCTTTTGATTGTTATCAATTTGAAGTTTACATTGTCTGCAAACATAACAGCTACCCCTGCTTTTTTCTGGGAGCGTGTTGCATGGAGGATTGTTTTCCAACCTTTGACTTTCAGTCTATGGATTTCCTTTTGACTAAAGTGTGTTTCCTGTATACAGCATATTGTGGGATTCTGTCTCTTAATCCACTCTTCCAGTCTGTTTCTTTTGACTGGTGAATTGAGGCCATTTACTTGGTGGTTATAACTGTTATACGTTGGCTTATTGTTGTCATGCTGTTTACTTGATGTTGCTTTCCTCCTTTTGCTGTTTAATTTCTTGTTCTGCTTAAGGGTTCCTTTGTATTGTTGTTCTTGGGATTGTGGTCACTTTTTTCTCTGTCTAGAATATCTTTCAGTACTTTTTGTAATGTTGGTTTGGCACTGATGAAGTTTTTCAATTGTTCTTTGTCATGGAAATATTTTATTTCTCCATTGAATTTGAAGGATAGTTTTGCAGGATACATCAGTCTGGGTTGGAAGCTGTTTTGTCTGAGAATCTGTAATATCTCGCTGCAAGCTCTTCTTGATTTCATGGTTTTTGTTGAGAAGTCTGCTGTGATTCAGATGGGCTTTCCTTTATAGGTGATCTGCTACTTTTTTGTAGCAGCTTTAAATATTGTGTTCTTTTGTTGCATATCTGGGATCTTGACTATTATACGTCTGGGTGTGGTTTTATTTGGGTTGTGGCTCATTGGAATTCTATATGCTTCATTTACCTGCACATAAGTATCTTTTACCATGCTTGGGAAATTTTCTGCTATTATTTCTCCAAATATTCTTTTTATGTCATTTGTGTTGCCTCCTGCTGTTTCACTGATTCCTATTACTTGCACATTATTTCTGTTTGCTTCATCTTGCAGCTGTTGGATTGTTTTCTCCTGCTTCCTTGTTGACTTTAAGAGATTCTTCTTTTCACAATTGTTAGCTGTCATGCTGTCTTCAAGATCTGAAATTCTATCTTCAGCTTCATTGAAGCAGTTTTTCAAGCTTTCAATGGCAGTTTTCATTTCCTGGAAATCTCTCTGAGACTGTTTCATGTGTTGTAATTCATTCCTGAATTGCTCATGTAACATTTCCATTTGTTGCCTTTGATCTTCTAGTCTCTTACCTGTTTCTTCTCTGTATGTGTGAAGCATTTCTTCCCTTATTATTTTCACTTCATTTTTTGCCTGAGAGATTATTTCAGATTTAGTCTCTTCTATGGCCTGATGGAGTTGTTTCTTTACTTCAGATGTGATCAATTCAGAAATTTTAGGTATGTGGTCTCCTAGTTCTCCTATGTCATTGTGTCCTGTACTTGTTCTGGGTGGAGTTGTGTTCTGAGACTGCATTTTGCCCCTTTGTGTTGTCATTTTGAATGTCAGATGACTAGTGCTGAGCTACTGACTACCCAGGCAGCTCACAAAGGACTCTAGGGACCCTAGTTTACCTGGATGTGAAACTAAACCCAGGGTGGTAGCAGACTGTGGACCACTGGGCCCTGGGACCCCAGGCAATTGCTGGGGTGCACAGCTCAGAGCATACCCACCATAGTGGAGGGAGTGCTGGACTTCTGTACCAGAGTGTCCAGTGTGTGGATGGGAAGCATATGGGCCTCAGCCATGAAGCCTATGGTGGTTAGGCAGCAGCTTCTGCTTCTGGATCTTCAGGTAGCTGTTCAGGGGGGAGCAGGGCTCTCCTCCCAGCTCCAAGGACCCCTGAGCCTGAGGCTGATTCCACACTGCAGGTCTGAACCACCAACAGGGACGGGCCCTCCCAGTTAAGAGTTCTTTCCTAACTCTAAGGTGTGGAGCAGAACCCAGGTGTAGGTCTTACCAGAGGAGAAGGGTTGCGCTGCTCATGTGGCCTCACAGGTCAGCCTCTGTGGCTGGAGTAAGGTCTCAGTCACACAGCTGAGACTCGGCCGTGAAACGCCGCACTGCTTAGATGTCGGCACCGGTCAGCCTTTGTTGCTGGAGTGAGGTCCGAATTGCACGCTGGTGGGCCTTTGTCACTGGGGTGAGGTCCGAGTCGCACAGCTGGGACGGGGCGGAAACACCCCGTCAATCGGAGGTTGTGCCGGTGCGCCTTTGTCGCTGGAGTAAGGTCCAAGTCGCCCCCCAGTGGTAGACCTTTGTCTCTGGAGTTGTCCTAATTCTTTTAAAGAAAAAAAAATGGACTATATTAGTTTTCTATTTAATTTTTAACAATTTTTCACAGTGTAGTAATTTCAGAGAGCACTGTTAGCTCCCAGCTGTGTACATCTGAAGCCTCTTTGGAGCTGGGGCCTATGAGCAGATGTTAAGCACCCATGGGACTGAGTTCTGGCCTGGAGCCTTGGAAGAATTCACTTAGGCTCAGTCTTGGAAGGATTCCCTTTCCTGTGCGTCCTCATGCGCTGTCCACCTAAACTGCTGGGCTTCTGGGACTGCCCATATCCTTGTCACTTGCACCTTCCATCCTCAAGCCAACAGTTGGCTATCACATTCCTCAGGCATTTCAAGACTCTGGCTTCCTTTGACCAGTTGGAGAGAACATGTTTCATACATACACACTGAAGATGTTAGGTCAAGTTTTGTTTTCTATTTTTACTTTAAGGGAGGTTTTGTAATAGCTTATGGTTCCAAATTCCATTCACTTCCAAATGAAATTTAGTAGGGACATCATGGATTTAAGGGATGAAAGTACAATTTATGTAACTTGTATTTCTCTTCTGCAACTTTGTTTCCGAGGACTCTCCTGTCACTGGCGAAAGTGTCGTGAGGACGAGGCGGCAGTGGAAGCTGTGGTGCTCATGGCCAGGTCCCAGGTACATTGAGCTGTTCTTGTTACCTAGCTGGGAATCCCTTCTTCTTAGGCAGTGAAACTTCAGAAATTGTGCTTCAGACATTGTGTTCCAGGAGGGTAGGGCTATTGTGTTTCTTTATTTGTAATGGCAGTTTCACTTCCTTTATCAGTAGTACAGGTGGAGTTGAATGGGATCCAAGATCCTGATGAATGAGTTGCATCCACACTGAGGTAGTTTGCGCAGAGCAAGCGATGTGAGAATTGGAAGTGCTGGTGCGTCTCACAGGCTGCCCTGATCCTGGCTATCCCAAGTGTGGTGCTGGCTGTGTGAATTCCTCCATAGGGAGCTCTGCTTTGGAGGAGCTTGGGGACAACCTAGAAAGTTATCCAAGGGTGACTGCAACCAAAGTAGAGAGCTCTGAGGACAGGACATTTAGCGGCAGGGTGACCTGGAATGTCAAGCATGTAGACACTGCCCTTGTGCCTGTCCAGCCTCTTCCTCAAGAGGGTCTTGTATGCAGTGTGGACAGGTGACCTAATGTTCTTGCTGGCTGCAGGGCTCAGACCCACACCAGGATACTTTGGGCAGCTGTTAGGTGTGTGTGTTGAACACCAGGAGATTTTAACGTTCATGAGAAAACTTGCTAAAATGACATTTGTGTAGGGATACTAAGGATAACTTGTGGTTATCCAAATAAATATGAGAGAATTGGATTTGTGAGGGCCTAGACTTCTGAGAGAGCATAGTGTGTTTGAAGGATTAAGGCAGTTCCAGCAGAAGGGAGGAGGGGGATGGGCAGTGTGGGACTCCTGAGCAGGTTTGACTTACTGCAGCTTGAGTGCTGTGTTAGTGTCCCACAAGATGCACAGGGTGACAGGCAGCAGAAATGAATCAAAGCCATAACTGACGATGTCCACAGAGACTAGGAGCTTGCAAAGGAAGCAGGCAGAGCTCCTGGAGGCAAGAGTATAAACTGGGTGCTGCTGAGACATTAGGCTGTACTGGCTGAAAAGTGAGTTCATGAGAAATCACCAGGCTTTGGTCTTTCCTTCTCTTTTATTATGGAAATTCTCAAATACACACAAAATTGGAAAAGTACTATGATATGGCAGAGTAAAAGGAGATAATAGTATATCTAAAATGTACTGGAGACTAATATCTAAAGTAAATGAGCAATTTTTGCTGATCAGAATTTCCAGGAAGAGGAGGTACACACAAGAGATTGCTAAAATACTATTGAAATTAGGATTTAGAGTATCCTTACACTATACCCATCTTTTTTTTTTTTGTACTGGAAATCAAACTCAGGACCTTGCACTTACCAGGCAGGTGCTGTGCCACTGAACTATCTCCCTGGCCCCACTAATACCCATCTTTGTGCCTCTATATGCTGCTTGCTATGGATTGTGCTTTTTACCCCTCTTGTCTTTAACACAATACTATTTGGGAGTAAATTCTCTACATACATTGTACTTTATAGCTAAGTAAACTAACTTTATGAAGTTAAACCAAACAAGCATTATCCAACCCCAAGTTAAAGATATCCAACTTGGCGCTTAGGCCTGCCTAGTTTCAAATGTAGTTCTCAATTTCCCTTTCACACACCTTTCCTTTCTTACCTGTGCTTCCAGAGAAGCACAGCGTCTCTGGAGGGGAATGTGGATAGCACAGAGATCAGGAGGTGAGTTACACGAAACATGGGCCAGTGCCTTAGGAACAGTTAGCGCCAACAAACAAGTCAAGGACTCATGGAGAGTGACAGGCACCTTGTGAGAGTGAGGTGGGGAAGGGGCATCATTACCTCTGGACCTAAATGGGTGAAAACATTGATTTCTCCTCTCACAAACTGTTTTTCAGCTGATACAGCCTTTGCCATCAGAGGCTATCTGCCTTTTGCCTCCCTGATTTATTTCACTAATGGAGATTGCCATCTGGAAGCAGGAAGAATGTTGCCAGCGTGGTGGTGGTGTGTGTCCCCTTCACAATCATAGCCTCTGTGAATCCAGAGTCTGATTTCTAGAACCTTTCTCTGTGCCTGGGAATGGCAGGTAGAGAGGCACCCAAAGGGAGAAAGATGTCCAGCACATTCAGCCTCACAGAACACTCCTTAAAGGGTTTTGAATTGATTTTTAAACTTACCTCCTTTTCCTCCACAGTCCTGGGGATTGAACTTAGGGCCTTCACACTGAGCTATATCCATAGCCCTTTAAATGTTTTTTTTGAGACAGGACCCTGCTAAGTTGCTAAGGCAGAACTAGAACTTGCAGTTCTGTCTCAGCCTCCCAGAGTGCTAGGATTACAGATAAGCACCACCACACCTGACTAAAACCTGTCATTTTGACAAATGCAAATAATTGTATAATCACCATTTCATTCAAGGTACAGAACAGATTCATCACCCCAGCTCTCATCTGCTTCCCCTCTGTTATCAGTGCTTCCCCCTCCTCTGCAGCCCCTTGCAATTGGTGGTTACTCTCTTTCCCTGGATTTTTCCTGCCCCAGGAACTCTGAGCAGACTTGTATGGTGTGTAGCCTACAGCTCTTCACATGGCATAATGTCTTTGAGATTCATCTGTTGTTGTGCTGATCAGTGGCCTGTATTTTTTATGGCTAAGTAAATTGCTATTGCATGATACAGCACACTTGTTTTGCATTCTATGTTGAAGGATTGTTGGGTTCCTTCTAGTTTGGACAGCTACAGTTAAGGCCCCTATATCCATTTATCTTATTTATACACTTGCCTGTCAGTTTTGGTATGAATATAAATTTTCAGACTTTCCAGTGGTTTTTGCAAAGGAATGACAGGTCCTACTGCAGTGTCACCCAAGGCTCATGTGTTGAAGGCTTGATCTCCAGCTTGGCACTTTGGCGAGGTGGTGGAGACTTGGACAGGGGAAGGCTGGTGAAAGGTCCTTGGGTCATTGAGGCTGTGCCCTTGAGGGGATTATAGGACCCTAACCTGTCTTTACTTTTGGGACCCAGCCATGAGGAGAATAGTGCCCCTCTGCACACACTCCATGATGTTCTGTGCTATTACACACTGTGCTGCACAGGCCCAAAAGCAACAAGGCCAACTGACCTTGGACTGAAGCCTCTAAAACTGTGAGCCAAATAAACCTTTCTTCCTTTTAGATTATTATTTCAGATATTTTGCTATAGTAACAAAAAACTGACCAGTGTGAGTCATATGGTAAAAGTATACTTAACTTTGTGAAAAACGTGTAGTATTTTCCAGAGTCTCTGTAGCATTTTGCATTCCCACAGTAGTGGGCATGAGTAGCACTTATTCTGTATCTTCACAAATGTTTGGTTTAAAAGTTTATACTTTCTTTTTTTTGAGACAGGGTCCTGCTATGCAGTTCAGGCTGGCCTTGAACTCACTTTGTAGCTCAGGCTGGTCTTGAACCTGTAACAATCCTGCCTCAGCCTGCTGAGTTCTGGGATTACAGGCATGTGCCACCACGCCTGGCTACACTTTCTAATAGGTGTCAAATCATATTTCACAGTGGCTTTGTTTTGGTTTTTTTGAGACAGGGTCTTATTCTGCCATTCAGGCTGACCTTGAACTCACTATGTAGCCCAGTCTGTCCTCATATTTGCTGTGATACTCCTGCCTCAGCCTCCCAAATGCTAGAATTAGCTGGAATTAGGTGTCCACCATTATGCTTGGCATCTCACAATGGTTTAACATCTATTTTATTGATGAATAATGACATGGAACATACACTTTTTTTTTTTACCAAGTATGTGTCTTTGATGAAATGTTTATTGTAATCTTTTGCTGAGTTTTTAACTAGTATATATCCTGCCATAGACTTTTGAGAGTTTCACACACACACACACACACACACACACACACACACACACGGTTAGATACATGATTTGCAAATATTATCTCCCAGTCTTCTAGCTTATCTCTTAATTCTCTTAGCAATATCTGTTGAGGAGGAAAAACAGTTCTAATTTTTATGAACTCAACTTCTATGAGCTTACTCTTTTGTTTGCGGTTTTATTTTGAGATAGGGTCTTGCTACCTGAAGGCTTTGGTCCTTCTGCCTCATTCTCCAGATGTTGGGGATTACAGCCATGTGCCCTAGGCCCAAGCCTCAGTTTATTCTTTTATGGATCATGCTTTCGAGGCTCAGCTAAAAACCTTCTGAATAATCCAAGATACAAGGATTTTCTCGTAGGTTTTCTTATAGAAGTTTTATAGATTAATGTTTACATCTTTATCTATTTAGGATAATTTTTATTATTAATTACTTTTGGCAGGTTGACCTGTGGATCACTTTGTCCTATTACTCTTCATCTCTGGTAATGTTTATTTGACTGACTGCAGTATGGATTTTCTGATACCAAATAGAGCCACTCCAGCCACTAATTTATATAATTAGTGTTTCCATTGTATATCTGGTTCTGTCATTTTACTTTTAACCTCCTTAGTTTGTTATATACAACATGGTTTTCTTTTGGGCAGCAGATACTAGAGATTTGTGGTTTGCTTCTCTTAAATCCCATTTGGCAACCTCTGTATTTTAGGTGTATTTAGACCATTTATATTAGTGTCATTTTATTGTATGTTTTCTGTATGTGCCCTACCCTCAGCTCCCATTCTCAATTTATTAGCTTTCTATTAATTTTTAGGACTCCATTTTAAGTTATATCTTGGCTTTGTAGTTATACATTTTTGCGTTTTAAATGGTTGCTTCAGGGGTTAGAATATATATATTTAATCTTTTATAATCTAGAGTTAATTTTTTACCACTTTAGGTAAAATCTGGAGCTCTTTTCTTCCCTATGTCTTAAAGTTGTATATATACATATATTACCTGTACATACATATATTGAAAAGCCCCACCAGAAAATGTGGCAGTGTTTGCTTTTAGCTGTCCTCTAAGTTTAACTAACTAAAATTGATACATAAAACATAAAAGTTATACATATTAATTGGTGTACCATATAATGTTTTATTCGTGTAAGTGAGGTTCAATGTATTTATCTCTTGAAACATCATTTCTTTATGGTGAACTTTCAAACTCCTTTCTTCTAGATTTGTGGATGTATGGTACATATTATTGTTTATAGTTATTCTCCTGTGCAATAGTACTCCAGAGCTTCTTGCTGCTACAACCTGTATAATTTTGAAGAATTTAAAAGAATACTAAGTCAATGTACTTCCTCAAATTTCTGTTCTTTTGCCATTCTTCTTTCATTCCTAAGATTTCAGTTTCTTTTTGGGGTCCTTTCCCTTCTGCTTGAAGAACTTCCTATAGCTTGTCTTTCAGACCAGATCTCCTTACCACGAAGTGTCAGTTTTACTTTGCATCAATTTTTAAAGATATTCTCACCAGATATAGATGTCCTGGCTTGAGAGTTCTTTTCTTTCAGCATTTAAAAACCAGTATACATTTTCCTGTGGTAAAATAAGCATATCAAAGACCTTCATGGTCTTTGAGGAGAAATACTCATCATTCAAATAGGTTTTCTTCTATGTATGATCAACTTTCTTTGATATAGCTAATAAAAGGCCTCCCATCTGTATCTTATTTCTTTGTCAAATTGTTGTGCTCTACTCAAGTATAATCTCCTAACTTTCCCATTTTTGAGGGAAAGTGTTTTTAGCAAATTATCTTAAGTCGTAATACATGCTTCAGTATTGTAAGTTTTAAGTAGTACTTATCAACCTTCCTCCAATTTTCCTGCCTTGAATTAGGTTCCAAATTTAATATACTGTAAGCATGGACTAAATTTTGGTATCTGATTCTTCCTCCTGTAACTATTTAAGCTTGATTTGAATAAAAATGCTTCTGATAGTTTCTAAACCTAAAGCAAAACACAGACGTCAAATTTGGACAGTGGGTACCTAACAGCTCTTCTTTAATATTTGACCATCAAGGAGGATACTCCTTTATTCCTCCAGTAAGTTCTGGTTTGTGCTGTATCTCCACTCCAAGGCCACCAGCGCAGTCTTTCCTGTTGGCATCTGGGAAAGGGAGGGCAGAGGTGTGTATCTGACACACTAAACGTATGTTTGGTGTTGCAGACACTGGTGACCTTTAAGGATGTGCTTGTGGACTTCACCAGGGAGGAGTGGAAGCTGCTGGATGCCGCTCAGCAGATCATGTACAAAGATGTGATGTTGGAGAATTATAAGAACCTAGTTTCCTTGGGTAAGACTAACCTTTGTTTTTACAGCTGTGCTTACTTTGGCTCTTCATGGCTCAGAAGGTACAGATCTTGAAGCATGTATCAGAGTATAGGTGTGGGGTTCAGTGACCTAGTTTCTGTGGGCATAGAGCAGGGTTTTTATGCTCCTGCTTTTATGGAAAATTGTTTTAATTTATTGAATTTTTAAAAATATATGTTTCTTTTTGTTATTCTGCATCCTCATATTACCCACTTTCAGAGTAGTCCTCATGCTGCAAAGAGGTTGGGATGGGTTGGATCTTTCCTGAAGCCCCTTCTGCTCTTAACCATGGTCTTTCATTATGAACAGGGCATCAGCTTCCTAAGCCAGACATGATCCTGCGGCTGGAGAAAGGGGAGGAGCCCTGGCTGATGGAGAAAGGGATTTACCATGGAACACATCCAGGTGAGACCAGATATGAGCTGTCCCAGTGGATAGCCCAGATGGCCCACAAGGTGCTGGAACCTCTGGTGGCAGGGTTACAGCTCTCCTCACAGGTCCTTGTTCCTGATGGAGGGGTGAGCTTATCTACCTTCTGTTTCTGGGTCACCAGTCTCCTTTCTGCATTCCTGTAACACACATACATTTGCATGTAAAGACAAATATGCTTTACCTCTTTATTAAAATTGTCTTTGTATTGATATTCTTTGTTTCAACACTATTTCTTCGCTGATTATTACCATGGATTCTAGTAACCCCACTCTCTCATTTCTGAAGAGTATTTGTAAGTCATGTCTGGTGTCTTTGCTTCTGTTTTCTTTCTCATGTGGCCCCTTCCCATAGCTCAGCTCATCTCTGGAAGTCTAGTAGTAGGACTTATGCCACTTGCTCTGTTCTTTGTAAAACTACAGAGGGCCTGCAGGTTCATATTGATTGAACTGTCCTTATATTCTAGAATTGTAACTCTCAAAAATACCTGCATTGGGGCTGGGGATATAGCTCAGTGGAATAAGCACTTGCCTAGCAAGCACAGGGTCCTGAGTTCGATCCCCAGTACCGCAAAAAAAAAAAAAACAAAAAACCAAAAAAAAACCCCTGCATTTCCCATGATAGCTCTTCATTTAATATTTTTCACTTATTCACATTTCTTTTTAATATTATCATCCCTAAAAACTTTTCCCAAGCTCCATGTATATATCTATGCATGTGAAACACCAGCCTTCTTGGTTAAAATAGGGAGTCATCTCTCAGTTTCTATTCCTTTATTTTCTATAAGCACTCTATTGTCTCTTTGGCTTCACAACTCATGGCTTTGGCATCCTTCTCAGCATCTTAGATGTTTCTATGTGCATCATAGTGCAGATAACTCACTGCTTGCCATGTGGAACAGCCAGGACCTGTGCCAGTGACTCCATGTATGTTCACATGGTATGTGTAACTTCCAAGCCCAGTGTGGTCTGGTCAGCTGGGAATGATCTGCCCTCATTTCTTTTTGTTTCTCCAGAATCTAATGGGCACAGTGTCAGGCATTCCCCTGCATCTCAAATCATCCCAGCCTTACTTTTCTGATGAGTTTACATTCAGGTTCTTTCTTTGTGAAGCCTTACATGACCTCAAATATAGGCCTCTTTTCCAAGCTTCTATTTTGGTTGTCTCTACTTTGAAATATCATAAAACATTTTTGATATTTTTACATTTGATTTTCAGGTAGATGATTGTATTAAAATTTTGTATCAAGGGCAGGTCCTCCAGTATTATGCTAATGATTTTTTTAAAAAAATCTTTTTGAGACAGGGTTTCATTATGCAGTTCTGGCATAATGAACTCATTTTGTAGTGCAGGCCGGTCTCAAACTCCCAGCAGTCCTCCTGCCTCAGCCTCTGGAGTGCTGGGATTACAGGCATGTGCCACCATGCCTGGTTTAGTATTATACTAATGAGAACATGATGTCAACTGCTTTGGGCCCTGGGAGGAAAGATTGTTTTATTCTCCTCCCTCCCTCTCTCCTTCCTTCCCACCTTCCCTTCCTCACTCCCTTTTCCCTCCATCCCTCCCTCCCTCCCTCCCTCCCTCCCTTCCTTCCAGTTTTGTGTTCCATTCATTCAGCAGACTTTCCTAGATCTCAAATGACAAGTCTGTAAGAGTAACAAACATTAACTAGATTCAGCAGTTTATATTTTTACTCAGGCTTTGTGGTCAAAAGATACAATGAAACCCCATGTGTTTAAATGCGTGGAATTTAAAGAAATGTACAAGTTCCTGTGAATTTTGTTATCTAAATGAATAGGATGAAGACAGTGAGTTGGTTGATGGGTGCTGCAGTTTGACAATAGCATATTTGTCTGTCTGTATTTTATGGTAAATGGAGATTTTTGGATTCTAGTGAAGGAAAGCAGTCACTCATACCCCCAGCAGCTGCACAGCTTCTCCTCCTCATGTTTATTTTTAAATCTTCTACCTGAGATTAGTAGTTTGAAAAATTTCTTTATGGGATTCTCTGTTCCTTTGAACAGAAGAGAAAAGGGGGAAAATCATTAGGATAGTGTAGAAAAGAGGAACTAATGAAATTAGGAATGAAAATTAGGGCCACTGGGTGCAGTTGTACAAAGAAGTCAGTCAGGAACCTGGCCTGGCATAGAGCTTATTTGTCAGGTGTATTAGTTTTCTGGAGCTTCTACAAGAAAAGTATTGGGCTGGTGATATAGCGCAGAGGCACAGCAACTGCCTGGCAAGTGAAGGTCCTGAATTAGATTCTGGGTACCAAAAAATGAATGAATGAATGAATGAATGAATGAATAAATGAATGAATAAAAAACAAATAGCCGGGCATGGTGGTACACACCTGTAATCCTAGCACTCAGGAGGCTGAGGCAGGAAGATTATTGAGTTCAAGACCAACCTCAGCTACAAAGTGAGCTTAAGGCCAGCCTGAATGACATAGTGAGATCCTCTCTCAAGAAAGCCAAGAAAATGTATTGTTCATCTCTATTGAAAATCTGAAATCCACAATGCTACAAAATCTGAAACTGTTTGAGCACTGTTATGCCACAAATGGAAGTCCACACCTGACTTCATGTGACAGATCAAAGCCTGAATGAAGACACACAACACACATTTTTTTCAGTCTCCAAGTGAAAAACAAGACCCTCCCAGCCCCCTTCAGCTGTGTTAATACCTTTTCTATGCATGCCCATATTGCTCTTCACAAACACACTCATAAGGGTGTCCACTGTGTGTACACTGATGGCAATGTTGTGTGTATTTCCTGGAGAGACTTAAACATCTGTCTCCAATCTGAGAAGGTGGTGACAGTCCGAAGAAGACTCAGACAAGGTCAAGCTTGGCAAACAATTGAATTCATCAGGGGTGACTTATAGAGCAGTGTTACATTTTCAGGTTGAAGCACTACTGAGACTACCAACCCCTCTGTGCTGGCTAGGTACCATTATAGAGCACTGATTAAAACAGCAAAAGCAGGAAGGGTCCTTGGGGAAAGTTGTTTGTACTCCACTCCAGCCCCACCCTTAGCAGGAAACCCTGCCAATCTTAGTAAGCTCTGTCCAGTGGCACTGGTGAATAACCTTGTGTGGCATTGCAGTCTGGCATACTGTTTCAGTACCTGGTGGAGGCCCAGGGTCCCTGAACAGCTAGATGTGTACCACAAGTTGGAGTTACTTTGGTTAGGGTGCAGAAGAGAGTGATTGTAGCTGGATTCCTCTCGTTCTCCACATAAGGCCAAGATCTACTGAGTTCCTTTATTTTTTGCTTATTTTCTGTTCTGTGGTGCAAAGATACTGAAAATGTCAAAAACATCTTCAGATACCCTTGTGAATGATGGTAATAAGAAAAAAAGGAAGCATTTGTTCTTAGCACAGAAAGTCAAACTGCTTAAGAAACTGAATAGTAATTAAGTATGAAATACCTTACACAAAAGTCTGGTGTTGAAATGACCTCCAGAAACAGGATAAACTGTCGAAACTCTGCATTGAAAGTAGTAAACAGAAGTTAATGAAAAGTAGAAAAGCTAAAAATGCATAAAGCTAAAAATGAAGCAGTGAACATGTGCCACTAAATGGTTTGTTGATCATGGAAAACTGTGATGAAATGCACTGAAGAACTTGTCAAGGTCACTTATGATGAAAATCTGATGCCATATTCTGTGGTACTGGTGAAAGAAACATCGCTATTTTGGCATTGTTGCCCCAGAAAGACATTGACTACAGCTGATGAGAGGACTGTGGAAGAATTAAGGTTCCAAAGGCAGAGTAATTGCTGGGATAGGCTTATGAAAGTGTGAACCTGCTGACAGGCAAGAGTTTGAGCCTGCTCTGCTTTAAAGGGATAGATTTCTTGCCAACTTATTGCTATGTTAAAAGGCATAGATCATCAGGAACATCTTTGCTGATTGGTTTCACAACATTTTGTACCAGCGGCTTGTGTCACTGTAGGGAAGCTAGACCAGATCTTGTCTGAAGGTGTTCTGTTCATCCTCCAGCTGAAACTCATCAGCAACAGTGTTTATGCCATGTACTTTCCTCAAATCTGATTAAGTAATTCAGTTATGTGAGCAGGATATCCTACCATCACTGAAGAGTATTTATAAAAAGACTTCCTTGAAGAGTGTGCTAGCAGCAGTAGTCAGCTACATGAGTGTGGAAGGTTTATGGAAGGAGTTTGGCAAAATGATATGTGCTGTTTTTTGACTCTTTTTGTTTTTCAATGTACTAATATATGTCATTCTTACTGCTAAGTACTTATGTGTGAGTTAGAATAAGAAAATTATTGCTTATCAGAAGCATATAAATTCAGAATCAAGAATGACAGAGCAGCATGGAGCAGCTGCCTGCATAGGTGGCTGAGTATGACACCTTTGCTTTCTCATGGTTCAATATATGCAATCTTTGTCATGCACAAAATTATTAAAAATATTGTATAAAGTTTTATTCAGGCTATGTGTATAAAGTATAAATGAAACATCAATGAATTTTGTGTTTAGATTTTGGTTCTATCCCTAAGATAATCTCATTATTATATACACATTTCTTTTTTCAAGAGAGTAAAAAAACAAGTAAAAATGATACAGAATTTTAAAACAAGATAGCAAATTAGCAGTGGTTATTGCATGTTATCTTCAAAGTGGTTGAAGTACTTTGGTTAGGGTGCAGAAGAGAGTTCTTAGTGTAGCTGGGTTCCCTACACCCTCCACATAGGGCCAAGATCTATGTGAGTTCCTTTGTTTTTTGTTTATTTTCTGTTCTGTGGTGCAAAGATACTGAAAATGTCAAAAAAGTCTTCACATACCCCTGTGAGTGATATAGGCATGTAAGCTTGATCAAAAAATATAAGCAGTAACTGTTTCTTTCAATGAATTAATAGAAATTAGTAGTACAGTTATCTTAGTTATCGGGTGCGTGTGTATATATATATGTATGTGTAATATATATATATATGTGTGTGTATGTGTGTGTATTCATATTCTTTCTCTTCTCCTTTCCTCCATCCCAGTTTATGTACATATTTCAACACATGAAAAATGTCCAAAATAAAAAAATTTCTAGTGTCAGTGGTTTTGGATAAGGCATACTGAAATAGGACAGAAATTGGCTGGCTTAAAACAATAGAAATTTATTGTCTTGTGTTTCTGGGGGCTAAAAATTCAAAACCAAGGGCATACTAAGCCTGTAGGGGAGTGTCTGGTAACCCCACAAGCTTTAGTTTGTGGATGTGTTATCCCAGTCTCAGCCCCCATCTTCAGTGGCACTCCCTGTGTGTCTGTTTCTATGTCTTTTGTTGTAAGGACACTAGTCATGTTGGTTAGGGCCACCTCCCCATGATATCTGCAATGACCTTTCTTTCAAAGGTTACATTATGAGATATTGTGGGTCAGGGCTTAACTATATCTTTGTTGGGGGACACAGTGCAGCCCCATTTATGTAAGAAGAAGTGGTATTTATAAGTAATGCTTTTCTACATTTGGTGTGAAATACTATACATAAAAAATTAAGAAACAAATATAATGCTTAAGCAAAGGAAATAATTTATATTAATGTACATAGTTAGCAGAGATGCAAAAGCCTAGGAGAATACAGGTCAGACTCCAGGAGTCTTGTGTCCTGCTCTTTTTAAAAATTATAATTGTTGTTAATCTTGATATCTGTATGAGTCAGCTTTTTCTCTATAACAAAACATCCAAGATAAATAACTTAGAAAAGATTTGTTTTGATTGACAGTTGTAAAGTTTTCAGGCCATAACAAAGTCAGCCCAGGACTTCTTGCCTCTGAGGAGGCAGTACATTGTGGCAGGAACCTGTTGCAGAGTAAAACAACTCTCTCAGCCAACCAGCAAGCAAAAGGAAGAGATGACAGACCTACTGTCCCTTGATGACCTAAAGCTCTTCCAATACTGCCAGCCCAGGGGTCACGCTGTCAACACATGTGGCATTTGACATCCAAACAACAATGTCTTGGAACCAAGGACTCAAAATAGAAAATAGGAATAATTATGACACTTATTATAAATAGCTGTAACTATATATGTGACAGACTATGATAGTTCACACTGTATATCATGCTTGTAATAACCCTACACAGTAAATAGTATCATTCTTGGATTCTGGATAGCAAAATGAATTTTAGGGAGTTTAGCAACTTATTTAAATTTATGACTAGTAGTGAAAGAGCTTAGGCAAGAACCTGTATTTGCTCCGTTTCATGTTGTTCCTCTTCCATCGCATGTGGCTTCTTGAGAGGGCTTTGTGTCAGCCATCTGTGTGAGCCTCATTCCGAAGTGCTTTGGTGGTGTGGAAAGAAGACATTGCTTAGCATGTGGCCAGAGTCATGGTGTAGGAATATTAAATTGGCAATAGTATGAAGAATGTATGTGAGAGGAAGACTTGGCAACAAATAGAGAAGTTAGGGTCTCACATCATCCCTGTTTGGGATTTGGAAATGCCTTTCTATGCGATTTCCCTTATTGTCACCTCTCATTGGTTCTTTTGGTCTCTTTGGTTGTATTCAGACCTGTGGCCTCTCCTTACTGTTTTTGTTCTTTTTATGTGTATAGCCTGATGCATTTACTGCTTCCTGCTCCATATTTCCCTTTGTCCTTATCCATCAAACCATACTTAAAAGCAACCCTATGTGGGTTTTTTGTACTTTGGCTCCACATACATTCTATCATTCTTACCTTAATCCTTTGTTTAGTTATACAAAGCTTTTTCTTTTCTTTTAGATTCAGACACCACAGCTGAAATTAAATCATCAGTTTCCAGAAAGAGCATTTCTAAAGACAGACAATCCTTTGGCATTAAAATGGAAGGAGTGTCAAGGAATGATCTTTGGTATTTGTCACTAGAAGATGTCTGGAAATGTGACAATCAGTTGGGCAAATATAATGACAGCCAAGAAAGACATATGAGGCAAGTGGCATTCACCCAGAAGAAAGTACTTATTCAAGAAAAGACCAGTAAAAGTGGTAAATATGAGGAAGGCTGTCTTGTGCCTGCTCAGCTAGTACTGAGAGAATATTTCCATAGACGTAGCTCACATACTAAAAATTTAAAGCATGATTTACTGTTCAATGGGCACCAGGAAAACTGTGCAGATAGCAGTAATGAATGTGGCCAAACCTGCTCTCAAAACATTCATCTTATTCAATTTGAACAAACTAACATTGGAAATAAATCCTACAAGTGTTCTGATGATGACATCTCTCTTACTCCTGGTGCATCCCTTGATGCATCAAAGAGTATACACAGAGAGAAACCCTATGAATGTAAGGAATGTGGAAAATTATTCAGCTGGCGCTCTAATCTTACCAGGCACCAACTTATTCACACTGGAGAAAAGCCCTATGAATGTAAAGAATGTGGAAAGTCTTTCAGCCGGAGTTCCCATCTTATTGGACATCAAAAGACTCACACTGGTGAGGAGCCATATGAATGCAAAGAATGTGGGAAGTCCTTCAGTTGGTTCTCACATCTTGTCACCCACCAGAGAACTCATACAGGAGACAAACTGTACACATGCAATCAGTGTGGGAAAGCCTTTGTGCATAGCTCCCGGCTTATCCGGCATCAGAGGACTCATACTGGAGAGAAACCCTATGAGTGTCCTGAGTGCGGGAAGTCATTCCGACAGAGCACGCATCTCATTCTGCATCAGAGAACACATGTCAGGGTGAGGCCCTATGAATGTAATGAATGTGGGAAGTCTTACAGCCAGAGGTCTCACCTTGTTGTGCACCACAGAATTCACACTGGACTGAAGCCTTTTGAGTGTAAAGATTGTGGAAAATGTTTTAGTCGAAGCTCTCACCTTTTCTCACACCAGAGAACCCACACTGGAGAGAAACCATATGAATGTCATGATTGTGGGAAATCCTTCAGTCAGAGTTCTGCCCTCATTGTGCATCAAAGAATTCATACTGGAGAGAAGCCCTATGGGTGTTGTCAGTGTGGAAAAGCCTTCATTCGGAAGAATGACCTCATTAAGCACCAGAGAATTCATATTGGAGAGGAGACCTATAAGTGTAACCAGTGTGGTATTATCTTTAGCCAGCATTCTCCATTTATTGTCCATCAGATAGCACATACTGGGGAGCAGTTCCTCATGTGTAATCAGTGTGGGACAGCATTAGTTAGTAGCCCCTCCCTTATTAGATACCAGACAAATCACGTGAGAGAGGCCACTTACTAATGCAAGGAATATAGAGCGTGCTTCAATAAGAGCAATAATTTTACATTGGAGAACTCATGAAGAGAAGCTGTGCAAATGGATATGTGTGGAAATGCTTTCAGTCTTGTTACTACCATATTGCACAGTATTGAATTGCCCCAGAGTGGCACACATTTCATTCCAGTATATAAATATATTAGATTTTCTTTCCACAAATTTCCACTAAAGTAATTGGCCTGGGTGCATTCTTGACCAAACCTTAAATTCTAGATTATGATAAGGAACTTTTGAGTAGGTGAATTATTGAGAGATAATGCAGCTTTATTATTCAAAGAGCTAAATAAATATGGCACTGTAGTCAAATTTGTTGCTAAGAATAAAACAGTTACTGAGCAAGTGATAGTAATATTCCAACGAGTTAATATGCAATTGTTTACTTGATTGTGCTTGTCTTCTAGACACTTAGAGTTTAGTATGTTTTTTGTTTCTTATATAAACCACATTTTGGATAACTACAAGGATAATCTCTATAATGTAAAACCATTCACACATCTACACTACTAGTAATACTCTTTTAAAAATATATTTGCATGTGGGCAAGAATTGAAGATCAAATAGAAAGTATAGGTAAAATAATCAAACATTTATTTGATCCTGGAACTATGAGTGAGTTTTCCAGCATACTCAGTATTGCTGAAATAAGACATTTAAAAATGCTCAAGAAGAATATCAGTTTCTTTTTACTACTTTCAAAGAAGCTTGAGGATCACCTGCAGCAAACTTTCCTATTCTAAGTTGTTTGGGGTCATAAAGTTCCACTTTTGAGAGATGAGGCTAAAGGCTCCTGAGAATTTGAAAATAGTAATTCTCTGTTAGTGGAGAATGAGGGGAATGTTGAACATTTGGACACGTGGTTGAATGGAGGTCTGTTTCAGACCAAGAACCTGTGCAGCATTTGTAGCACATGTGCTCATGAGTTAAGCACAGTACTGCCCAAGGGCAGTGCCTCCTCCTTGGGGTAGTTTTTCATCTGTATAAAGAAAATTCAGTGGCTCAGAGCATAAGCCTGAGCCTGACCACACAGTTGAAATATTGCTTTGTTCCCTTGATAGCCAAGTGATCATGCACATCTGCTGGGCTTCTCTGTCCTGAACTGGAGATAAGCTCTTCTGAACATTAGAGGCAATGGGAGCACTTATATCATGTGTTTGTGGTCAGTGTCAAATGAGTAAGCACAAACAGCTTGGCATATGCCAAATTCTTTATCATTATTAGCTGTGATTATTCATATTCTTGTTGACCACCCTGATGTCTGTCCTTTATCTCAAATCTGCTTCTGTGTTTAATGAGTTCTTACTTGCTTTCTAATCATACACATTTTCCCTTTTACCTCAGTTTGAATGTAACCTGGGAAAATGGCTGGCAAATAGTGGGCATTTGGTTGCATATCTGAGGATCAGTTAAAAAAAATTAATACTGTATGCAAAATTGTTTTATTTGTACAAAGGTCTGCCCTTTTATGGAGAAGATCTCCATCTTCAGATTCTCTGGTAAACCACTGATCCAAAAATGATTCTCTTTACAAGAGAATCCTTGTAAAGTTTATGTTTCACTCTATAAAGGAATCTATGTGTAACGTGTAAGTTGTCAAAATAAAAATGGAGTGTTTTGTGTCAACCCCAACAAAAAATAAGGCAAGAAATATGAAGGAGGAGTCTCATCCATGATTGCTTGATAGTAACTGCCACAAAGGACTGCTAGAAACATTACACAAAGACATTACAGCTTGTATAGGTGCACTTTCGTAGAGAGAATCTAGTCAGCAACTGCTCAAACTTGGATTGACTTCACCCTTGTTACTAATCGTTATGGCCAAGGGTCATCAAAATATCTGATAGAGTGCTCCTCACTTTTGCCTATAAAAACTTCCCCTTACCTTCACCTCTTTGAATTGGCCCATAGTTTACAAAGGCACACCTCTTCCCATCACAATGCTACACCATTTTCATTGTGATGCTGTGGGAAATCAAAGTCAAATAAAGTTGATTTTGCTTAGTTATAAGCTTTGTGTTTCAACATCGGGGTAATGCCATTTCATAATACAGAAAATACTCATTGATTGCTGAGTGATCAATGAATACTATTGAGATAGAGATCTTGATATCTCTGTGAAGATCCAGGGATGATGCTGTTCACAAACACAATGTCCTATGAGAGATAGTTTTCATTATTAGCTGTTTTTTTTTTTAGTAGTGAAGATCGAGCCCAGGGTGTTCTACCACTGAGCTACATCCCCAGTAATTTATTTTATTTTTAAATTTTGAGACAAGTTCTTGCTAAGTAATCCAGGTGGAATAAGAACTTGTAGCTTTTTTGTCACAGCTACTTTCAGTACTGGGATCACAGGTATGGGTCACCAAGTCAGGCTTAGCAGTGCTCCCCGTTTGTGAGAGTAGAACAGCCCATTAACTGGGCCTCTCAAAGTTTCTGATAAGTTGTGGCTCATTTTCACTAACTGTTGCAGGAGGGTAAAATTAATATCTACCTCAGAGGTTTGTTGTGTGGTTAAGTGAGAAGGTATGTATGAGGCATGTAAAGCAGTACCGGAACCCAATTGGTGCTATTTGCATCACCTGTGAGTGATACTGTTGTCACCTTGAGGACCTTACTGTGTGTATGAGCTGTGAAAGTGCTGTTAGCACCCTGAGGCCTTTATCTGCAGTTCAGGCAGAGAGATACTTGGATGATCACTGAAGAATTACTTATAATAGTGAATAGTATACAAAACAGAATTTACACTATAATAATTGTTATTTGTGGTATAATTATACATATATATATATATATATATATATACACATTAAAATTGTGTACACAGAACCTGGGCATAGTGGTACACTCACTACTTCCCATTACTTGGGAGGATGAGACAGGAAAAGTGTAAGTTTGGGGCTAGCGTGGGCCATTTAATGAGACCCTGCCTCAAAAATAAGGGCCAGGGATTTACCTCAGTGTAAGTTAGTGGCAGAGTTCATGCCTAGGATGTTCAAGGCCCTGGGGTCAACCCCCAGTATCACACAACAAAATCCAAAACAAAATGGTGGCCCACAAACTTATACACTCAGCTAAGCTTAGTGTACAAGTTGTTTCAGGAAGAAGGAAGAAAAATGGGAGGGAAAAGTGGGATAAGGTAGAAACACAAGGAGGAAGGAAAAGAGTTATAAAGGAAAGAACACAAATATCTTCCACATTCTCTCAATATGAGTTGTTTATATTGCTCCTTTAGCTGAGATGGATTTACCCAGGGCACCTCCTTTTGCCAGGTTAATTCACATTTATCCTTAAGTCTTTGTTTATATTTATCCTCCAGAATTATTCTTGATTCCTAACATTTGTTAGCATATGGCAATCTTTTAGTTGTGCATACTTCACTGTGAAAGTTTACAGCCTACTTCCTATATTAGTATTAACTTGGAAAGTTCATGAATTCTTAGTGAAGCATGGTTAACAGTAAGTTACACAGACCACAGATCTGGTTGGGCACTATGGTGCATGCCTGTAATCCCAGCTACTTGGAGGCTGAGGAGAATGTTTGAGTCCAGCTTGGGCAATTTGGTGAGATGGTATTTTAAAAAAAAGAAAGGGCTAGGTGTGGTGATACACATGTATAATCCCAGCACTCAGGAGGCTGAGGCAGAAGGATTGTTGTGAGTTTGAGGCCAGCCTGAGCTACACATTGCTGAGGCAGGACTTGAACTTGTGTCTGGTAAGACTATTCAAAATTTACATGTTTGAGTGTCCTGATCTTGTGAGGAGATTAAGACGCCTAATTGATTAAGACGCCTAAATTGTATTGGGCTATTTCAAGCCTCCTTTGGCAGTTGTGTATTACTGCTTTTTGTGTCTGACTTAGCATATTTTGGTGACTGCTGGGTAAAATCTTTAAATGTATGTTAGGCTCTGTGGACCTCCAGCCTCTAATAACCTGAAGGCTTGGAATGAGGGGATGCCTGAATCCCACAGAAAGTGCCCCTGCCTTATTGAAGACAACATCTGAGTCTCATGTAAGTTTTCCCACCTTTAGTTTGCTCACTTGATAACCTACCTCATTTCTTTTAGGGTTATCAAAGGCCTGTGTGCTCTCTTGATAGAAGAACTGTGCCTTTGGGGAACTGTGTCCTTGGGGAGCTCATGTTGTTAACTTGAGTTTGTTTTCCCACTTTTGGTCACATGTTGGCTCAGAATAAACCATCTTATTTCAGATTTTATCTTTTTTATTTAACATTGGCATTAGTTTCTCTGACTTCCATTGGTGCATCTGTCAGTGTTTTTTCCTGTGTATTATGAGTACTACAGACTATCAATATAATACCATTTATCTTCCTATTGAAAATACCTGGGCAACTTTCAGTGCCTTCCTATTTAAGGCTACTATAAAACATTCTTTTTCAAGTTTTATATATGTACATTTAATTTCGCTGTAATATACTTAAAAGTGACATTGCTAGGTCATACAGGTTAACTTCTAGCTTTTTCAGAAATTGCCAAATCATTCTGCAAATTGTTTTTATCAAAATTGCACATTCGTACCAGCAAGGATGGAAGTGTCACTGCTTCAGATCTTAACCTACATTTGGTATTTTTTTTAGTCATTCTTGTGATTATGAAGTGTATCTTGTAGCTTTAAGTTGCATTTTCTTGATTATTTTCTTGTTCATATATTGAAAGAACTTTTATTTACTTATACTTCTGTAATGTCTTGCATGTTATGGTCAACAGTACATATTTGCTGGGTGTGGTGGTCTGCTCCTATAATCCCAGCACTTGGGAGGCTGAGGCAGGAGGATCATTGCAAGTTCGAGACCACCCTGGGCTACAAAGTAAGCTCAAGGCCAGCCTGAACTGCGTAGTGAGACCCTGTCTCGAAAATACATTTTAAAAAGTGCATATTTAAGCTGGGCATATAAGCACTTTCCTGTAATCCTAGCACTTTGGGAGGTTGAGGTGGGAGGATTTCAAATTGATGACACACTTTGGAAAATTAACAAGACCCCATATCAAACTGAAAGTAAAGAAGATTCTGGCTACCTAGCCCAGTGGCACAGTGACCCTGTAGGTTTGACCCCCAGTACCACAAAAAGTACATATATTTGTGGGAAAATGGTATAGATGGGGAATGGAAGAGAAAAAAAAGGTAAATTTTGCAGATTGATGGGATAGTAGCAATGTGGCCCCCCCCCCCCACATTTTGTTTTGTTTGTTTGAGACAGAGTCTCCCTGTGTAGTCCAGGTGAGCCTTGAACTTGCTAGATAGCCAAGGGTAGCCTGAAACTCAAGATCCTCCTGCTTCAGCCTCTTGAGTGCTAGGATTACAGGTGTGTGCCACCAGCCCCTGCTGATAGTTATGTTTTAAGAGACCAACTTTCCAGATATCTTGAGATAAAGAGGTGAGTAGAGAGTTTGATGGTCATTGAAGAAATAAAAAAGCTGAATTTGAGGGCATTCAGGAGCCTCTGAGTTTGCTTATAGGGCTTGTGTTAGCTTTGTATCACTGTAATAAAACACTTAGGAGAAATCAATGTGAAGGACAGAAGATTTATGTGGACTCAGTTTCAGGAGTCTTAGTCAATGTGTAGTTGGCCTCATTGCTTTTAGCCCTGTGGTGAGGCAGCAAATCATAGTGAAAGCACGATGGAGGTGGGAAGTTGCTCATATCTTGGCAGCCAGGAATCAGAGACCCTTATCTATAACAGAATCCCTTCCCTAAACCCATTAAGCTATGAATCTATAAGAAGATTAATCCATTCATTTTTTACTATTAAGTTTATTGGTACATTTTAGATATACATAATGATAACTCTCATCATGGGAGTTTGTACCTCTACATGACTTACCTCTATTCCTTTTTCCCCCATCCCCTTATCCTCCCTTCAGTCCCTCTTCTCATTTGCAAAAGCTTTGTTTCCATTTTTCCTTCTTTCCCTTCATTTCCCCCTCCCCCCTCCCTAGTTCCCCTTCCCAACTGAGCATTTTTTTCTTATTTCATAATATCTAGTATACATTCTAGTCCTTATTTACACTTTCGGTTTCTTGCACCAGAGAAATGATGTGTTATTTGCACACACGTGTGTCCAATTTATTTCACTTAAGAGTGTGTGGTCTCAAGGTCCATTCATTTACCTAGAAAAGTCTCAAGTTTATCCTTCTTTATGTCTGAGTAGTACACTTTGGTATAAAAAACCCCACATCTTCTTTATCCATTCATTGGTTGATGGGCATTTAGGCTGTTTCCAAGATTCAGCTATTGCAAACTGTGCCATTATAAACATGGCTGTGTGATGCTTTTAATTCTTCTGGGAAGATATCAAAAATGGGAATAGCTGGGGAATGGAACCTCTAGTTTTAGTTTTTTGAGGAATCGCCACACTGATTTCCACAGTGGTTGCACCAGTCTACATTCCCACCAACAATGGAGAAGAGTTCCTTTTTCCCTACAGCCCTGTCAGCATTTGTTACTGGTTCATTGGATTAATCCATTCATAAGGTCAGAGCCCTCATGAACCAACCACATCCCAAAGGCCCCATATCCAAGCATTCAGTAGGCAAGCTTTTGGGTGACATTTAATAATAAACACCTTAGAATAGGAAAGGGAAGAGATCATATATTAAGCCTTTTGCAAAACATTAAAGGCTGCTAAAACATATCACTTTTTTTTTTTTGGCGGTACTGGGGATTGAACTCAGGACCCTGGGCTTGCTAGGCAAGCGCTTATTCCACTGAGCTATATCCCCAGCCCAAATATAGCACTTTGATCAGCTCAGTATAGTGTTGTGATGACTTTACCTTGTGAGTAGTGATCTCAGTGTGTGTGTGTGGGGGGTGGATCTTGAAGATTGCTAAGCTCATTTCCTGGACTGGTGATGCATAGTAATTAAGATAATAACCAGCTACTGTAAACTAAGAATAAGAGAAAAAATGTACGTTGGTAAGGGAGAGCAGATCTGTGCTTTGTGTTGAAATAAATGAAGGAATGTACTTAGAAGATGTTAAGTACAGGAATGTATGAGTCAGGTCACAAGTATTTTTGTCCAAATTGTATCACTTTATTTTTTTATTTTAAAGACAAAAGAGTGCAAATATATCAACAACCAAACAGACATAAAACAGAATAACACAAAAACAATAAAGGAAATACAAAATTATAGAAGAGGTAGTAGGGAATTAACAATGGTTGCTGTATTATGTAATGTTATCTTCGCATTGGTTACTCATACAAATAAAGGCATGTACGCTTAATCAAACAATTTTCTTCACCCTCATCTCCATTGTTCTCCCACCCAATCTTCCCTCTGATAATAACTGTACTTTTGGTTTTATTCATTCCCTTGGGCTCTCACACTGGGAAAACACATGGCTGCTTCAAATTATGCTGCAACAAACATGGGGAGCATTGTGAAGGGGACTGATGGCACTGTGTCCCTCACTGTAATAAATGTTCTGAAGTTAACCATATTTTTTATTATACTACATACCTTATCTAAAGTGTTTGAGACCTAAAATTTCAGATTTTGGATTTTTATAGATTTTGGAATACTTGAATATACATAAAATGAGATACCTTGAGGAAGAGACTCAAGTCTGAACATGAATTTTGTTTGTTTCATATGCGCCTTGTTTAATAGCCTGAAGGTAATTTTTACAATATTTTTAGTGCGTGTACATTTTGACTGAAAACATCAAATGAATCAGCTGTGGAATTTTTGCATTTATGGTATCTTTTTACTGTTCTTAAAGTTTGTGGGCATTTGAGATTTTGGGTTTCCATAGTAAGAATGCTCAACCTATATATAATTTATTGACGTATTTACAGTCTTGTGCAGACATCAGCACTGTTTCCAAAACCTTTACACCATTTCAAACCAAAGTCTGCATCCATTAAGCAGTGACTTCCCAGTTCCCTTCTCCCCCATAACTCTAATCTGTATCTGTTCTTGTCCCTATGAATTAGCCTATTTCAGGTACTTCATGTAAGTAGAACCAAAAGATACTTGTCCTTGTTTGTTTGGCTCAGCTCACTTTGCATATTTTCAAGGTTCAAACCTTCACTTTTTATAATTGAATAATATTCTATTGGATATATGTGCTATGTATTTAGCTATTTATCTGTTAATGGACATTAGGGTTGTTTATACATTTTGGCTATTGTGAATAATGCCTATCCATGCCTATGTATCTGTTCAAGTCTCTGTTTTCAATTATTTTGAATAGAATATGGAAATTTTATATTTAACTCTTAGAGGAATTGCCTAGCACATTTATATTCTCATCAGCAATACATGAGGGTTCTAATTTCTTTATTTCCTGATTAACAGTTGTTACTTTCTATTTATTCATTTATTTGTAAAATTAAGCCTAGCACTCAGGAGGCTGAGGCAGGAGGATTGCTATGCGTTTGAGGCCAGCCTAGGCTATAAACTGAGGCCAGTTTAAACTGTATAGTGAGACCCTGTCTCAAAAGACCAAAAAATTAAGTTTATTGGTACAATTTAGACATACATAACTATCATATTCATCATAGGGAATTTGTACCTGTACATAATATATCTAGCTTCTGTTTTCCTATTCCTCCCTTCCTTTATCCCCTTTTCCTCTCCTTATTTACAAAGCTTTGTTTCTATTTTATTCTTCCATTCTCATTTTTCTCTTCCCTTCCCCCCTTCCCCCCTTCTTCCTCCCTAGTTCCTCTTTCCTTTTGAATGATTTCTTCCCATTTCCTATTATCTATTGTACAGTTCAGTTCTTATTTACACTTTAAGTTTCTCACATGAGAGAGATTATGTGATATTTACATGTCTGATTTATTTCACTTAGGAATATGGTCTCAAGGTCCATCCATTTATCTAGAAATGTCTCAAGTTTATCCTTCTCTATAACTGAGTCGTACTCCATTGTATAGAAAAACCTCATCCTTGTTATATATTCATCAGTTGATGGCCATTTCGGTTTCCAAAATTTAGCTATTACAAACTGTGCTGCTATATAAACATGGGTGCACATATATTGCTGTGGTATGATGCTTTTATTTATTTATTTAAAAGTAAAAGAACAAAAACACTAACAAACACACACAGTAGCACAAGAACAGTACAAAAACCGAACTACAGATGGCAGGGGATCAACAATGGTTGTTGTATTACACGTTGGCAGCTTCAAAGTGTATACTCAGGACAATACAAATAGACATACAAGGTTGATCAAACAACTAATCACCGATTGTTTCCCACATCAATATGACATGAGACAACAGTGCAACCATGTCAGCCATCCCGCACATACATACATACCTACTCAGCTATCCTCCTCTCCTTCCCTTCATCCCGATTGCTCTCTACCCTTGAGCAGTCTCCCTTCATACCTCCCGATCTATATTCTCACCTCCAGGTTCCTACACTAATGATACTATACGCTGTTTACACATGCACATCTGGTTTACCTCACTTATGAGTATGGTCTCTAATTTTGACCATTTGCCTATAAAAGCCCCTGGATTGTCTTTCTTTACAGCTGAATAATATTCCATTGTGTAAAAATGCTACAGTTATTTAATCCAGTCCTCTGTGAATGGAAATTTGGGTTGTTTCCATGATTTAGCTATTACAAATTGTGCTGCTATAAACATGGGTGCACATATATCACAATGATACGCTGTTTTCAGATCTTCTGGGAAAATCCCCAGAAGGGGGATAGCTGGGTTGAGTGGGACCTCCAGACCTAGTTTGCTAAGGAATCTCCAAACCGATCTCCACAGTGGTTTCACCAGTCTGCATTCCCACCAGCAGTGCAGAAGAGCTCCTGTTTCTCCACAGCCTCACCAGCATTTGTTATTGGACGATTTCTTGATGCTGGCCAATCTTAGTGGGATGAGATGAAATCTCAATGTTGTTTTCATTTGCATTTCTCGAATGACTAAAGATGTAGAACATTTTCTCATATATTTATTTACCCTTTGTATTTCTGTATCTGAGAAGTGTGTATTCATCTCAGATGCCCATTTCTGGATTGGGTCTTTGAATTTGGACAGGTTCATGTTTTTTAATTCTTTGTATGTTCTAGATAGAAGGCTTTTGTCTGAGGAATAGCCAGTTAGGATTTTTTTCCCAATCTGTAGGTTTTCTTTTTACTCTGCTGGTGATTTCTTTAGATGTGCAAAAACTTTTCAGTAAGATGAGGTCCCAGTTATTGATTCTTTGAAGTGTTTCCCTTGCAGTTTCATTTTTGTTCATGAACTCTCTGCCTACTCCTATGTCTTCAAGATTTTTACATACTTTCTCTTCCAATAGGTTTAGTTTTTCTGTTTTAATATTGAGATCTGTGATCCATTTTGACTTGAGTTTGGTGCATGGTGATAGACTTGGGTCTATTTTCAGTCTTCAGCAAGTGGCAAGCCAATTTCTCCAGCACCATTTATTGAAGAGGCTATCTTTCTTCCAGTGAGCTTGTTTGGCCCCTTGGTCAAATATTAGGTGGTTGAGTGTTTTTGTGGTTGTGGCTGTATCTTCCAGTCTGTTCCATTGATCCTCAGGTCTGTTTTTGAGCCAGTACCAGGTTGATTTTATTACAGTAGCTTTGTAGTATAATTTCAGGTCAGGGATTGTGATTCCACCTGACTTGTCCTTGTGGCCCAGAATTGCTTTTGCTATTCTGGGTCTCTTCTGGTTCCAGATGAACTTAAGGCATGTTTTCTCTAGATCTGTGAGGTATGCTGATGGTAGCTTAATAGGAATTGCATTGAATCTGTACAATAATTTTGGTAGTATGGCCATTTTCACAATGTTGGTTCTTCCGAACCATGAGCAGGGAATGTTTTTCCATTTATTGAAATCCTCTTTGATCTCTTTTTTCAGAGTACTGTGGTTGTCATTGAGTAGATCTTTTACCTCTTTTGTTAGATTGATCCCTAAATATTTCATTTTCTTGGATGCTATTGTAAAAGGAATGGTTTCCTTGATTTGTCTCTCAGTTTGTTTGTTTCTTGTGTATAGGAATGCTATTGATTTTTGAGTGTTGACTTTGTATCTAGCTACTCTGCTGAATTTGTCAATTAATTGAAGGAGTCTTCTTGTGGAGTTTTTGGGGTCTTCCATGTAAAGTATCATGTCATCTGCAAATAGTGATAGTTTTACTTCTTCCTTTCCTATCCATATTCCTTTTATTTCTCTCCCTTGTCTAATTGCTTTGGCTAATGCTTCTAGATCTATGTTGAATAGTAGTGGTGACAGTGGACATCCTTGTCTTGTTCCTGTCTTTAAAGTGAAAGCTTTCACTTTTTGTCCATTTAGTATAATATTGGCTGTTGGTTTGTCATAGATGGCTTTTATTAGATTGAGGTGGAGGCCATCTATTCCTATTTTTTCTAGGGTTTTTAACATGAATGCATGTTGGACTTTATTGAAAGCTTTTTCTGCATCTATTGAGATAATTATGTGGTTTTTGTCTTTGGCTCTATTGATATGGTATATTACATTAATTGATTTGCGAATATTGAACCATCCCTGCATTCCTGGAATGAATCCAACCTGGTCATGGTGTACAATTTTCCCTATGATTCTCTGCATTCTATTTGCTAGTATTTTATTGAGTATCTTTGCATCTGTGTTCACTAGGGAGATTGGTCTATAATTCTCTTTCTTGGTTGGGTCCTTCTCTGGTTTTGGTAATAGTATGATACTTGCCTCCAGAAATGAGTTAGGGAGAATTGTTTCCTTTTCAATTTCATTGAAGAGTTTGAGGAGTGTTGGAATTAAATCTTCACTGAATGTTTTATAAAATTCTGCTGTGAATCCATCAGGGCCTGAGCTTTTTTTGTCGGTAAGTTTTTTTTTTTTTTTTTTTTATTTTAGAAACATAAAAGTACAAAAACATATTGACAAACACACCCATTATCATAGAAAATAGTACAATCACAACTAATCTATAGACAAGGTGATATGGTCTCAACAGTAGTTGTTGCTTTATCCATTGATATCTTCGAATTGTAGATGTATGGACCCATATACAGACATGCAAATTTAGT
>PVLD010022004.1:0-30228 GCA_004027595.1 Dinomys branickii
TGCTCATAAGCTGCCATGCTGTCTTCAAGTTCTGAAATTCTATCTTCGGTTTCATTTAAACGGTTTTTCATGCTTTCAGCGTTAGTTTTCAAATCCTGGCATTCTCTTTGGACCTGTTTCATTCTTGGTAATTCATTCCTAAATTGCTCTTGTAACGTTTCCATTTGTTTCCTATTTTCTTCTAGTCTTTTGTCTATATATTCTCTATGTGCATGGAACATTTCTTCCATCATTGTTTTCAGCTCGTCTTTTATCTGAGAAATCATTGTGGGTATGTGGCTTATTTCTGCTTTAAGTTCTTTCATGACCTGTTGGAGTTGTTTCATTTTGGATGCAATCGTTTCATAAGTTGCAGATATGTGATTTCCTGGTTCCCCTGTATCCTCACATTCAAAACTTGTTCTGGGTGGGGTTGAGTTTTGAGACTGCATTTTGTTCCTCTGTTTTCCCATTTTTGGGTATCAGATTCAAACTGTGGAGCTATAAATTCCACAGACAGTTCAGCAAGCAAAGGTCTGCTGCAGAGGCTGCTCCAATGGTTACTTCTCTTTGGGAGAATGTCCCTTAAGCTGTCTGCTGAGATTTCTGCTTCTACTCCCTACCCCAAGACCTGGCCTGGGCAAATAAACAGCTCGCCACCCCAGGATTCTTGCAGATAGGCCACTCAGGTGTTCCTCCCTGGGTGGAGCTCCTTCCCCCCTCACAAAACCCGTTGGGGCGCCTAAGTAGGTCTTCCCACCCGGGAGATCCCGCAGTCCTTAAAGCTGCTTTGATGTCTCTCGCTGGGCTGAGCTTCTTCCCGATTCAGGGAAAACCAGTTAGAGCGCGCACTTAACTCACCCTGTGATCGTGTAGACAGGAGTGCTGTTCAGATGTTTTTCCCTGGATGGAGATTTTCCCCAACTCAGAAATCCCGCCGGCCGGTCACTGTTGCTCCAGTTCACGCAGCGCTGGCTGTGGGGGTGGGGTTCTGAGAGGGATCCCGGAGCGCTGCCCGGTTTGGCGCAGTTTGTCCCAGTAGTGCGTTCTCTGTCGGGTTCAGGAGCTAAATCCGTTCTTCCCTCCGTACTTGCTCTCTCAGCTGGTTGTCTCCTTCCCGGAATTCCTTATTTCTGTCTTCATATTGCTATATTTCATTGTTTGGGTGGTAATCCTCTGGGAGGTTCTCTCTCTGCTGCCTACCCGGTCGCCATCTTCCCAGAAGTCTGCTTTTGCTTTTAAAGAACTTTTTAAGACATGAAAAAAAGGTCTAGCTAATAAATACAATAAGATAAAGAATGCCTTTTCCTGGGTCATTTATCACCTTGTAGATCACTTTGCAACTATATAGTGTTTATAAAATTATGTTTATAGTTGGAATTTGAACAAGACCACTTACTCTGGGTAACAGAGGACCTTTAGCTCTAGCTAAGAAGGTGGGAAGAATATGTCTATATGTCTGTATCTGTATCCACGCCTATACCTCACTTACAGAAGATGCTCAGGAATGACCAGGAGGAGTACAGGGACCTGTCATTAAAGGTCTATCGCTATCTTAGGACCCACGGAGAGCAGGTGGCTCGGAGCCCTTTTGCTGTTGGGTGGCTCTAGGTTAAGGCTGTTAACTCTCTCTTTCCCAGAGGTCAGCAGCTACCCTTAGTTTGAGGAACACACTACGGTTTACATGCGTCATGATAATTAGGTATGTATTGGGGGGATGTTCACTTAAATTACAGGAAGGAAAAGTGATAAATGCCTAATTCTACAAAAACATAGTGATACTTTAAGAACAAATCCTACTTTTCTTCCAATTTGAATTGACAAAAAATTGATAGAATATAAATGCCCTGGGGTGCCAGGATTCCCAGGAAGTAGGTTTTAAGTCTGACTTGCCTTTAGTATTATTTCTTTAATTTACACTTGGGATAATGAAGAATGATTCACAAATTGATTGTGTAAATTCATTGTTTTAACATGAACATAAAACATTCCAAATGACACCTGCCCAGTGAGTACATGCTTAGATGAATACTATAATGGGCTGCAAGCTGCAAACGCATTCTTTAAATCTGCAAAGTGAAATGAGTTAAACAGGAAAAGACTGAATATGAATACTGTTGTTTGTTCTTATTTGTGAGATTTGAAAATTATCATTAATATTCAAATTGGGTATAGGCTTCATTAAGGTCATGCAATCAGTAAACAGCACTTGCTGAATTCTCCACTGTGCATGGAGTATTATTGATCATTCTACCCTACAAAGGAAGTGGAGTCTCACCCTCATACCATGCTTAGACTTTTCCATATTATGTACTAAGATCTTCTGAACCATGGACAAAGAGACTACCATGGAAAGCCTTTTAGAAGTCTTGCTAAGTTTACATTCAGTGCATGTCATTTTAAGTAAATATTATGATAATAAGATTTTAGTATGCATCATCTATTCAAGGAGCAGGCACCTGAGTTCATGCAAAGGCTTTTTGCATAAGGGAAAATCTCACTTCAAAGAGTTGGGGATTAGACTAGGTAATAGTCAAATTAAAAATTTAAAACTCAGTACACTGAGATACAGTATCAGAACATGTTACATATTTATACAGAATTCAAGTGTCACATAAACGTTTCCTCTCTTGAACTCCTCTAGTTGGAAAGTCCATGTGTGAATTATATTCGTCCATTCTAAGTGATTTCCTCACTGTCAAAGTTTCTGGGGAGAATTCTTACAGAGGTTTGCCTGGGGTCAAATGAGGACTTTTTCTCAAAATGTTTTCATACAGAGTTAGCTTCAGGTGATACTTAGGTTCTCTGACACACTCAAGTCACCAAAAAACTTGAGGATTTGTGTAAGAACCCAAATATTAGTGACTATGTCAGTAACTTAATTCCAGGATCAGAATCATTCATTTGTAACTTTGAGCAGAACTGAACTCCACCAGTGCTAGAGAAATGGTCAGTAGTTTCAGTGGTTCCTGGTGGTCAAGGAGGATGTGGAATAAGAACAATCACTGTCTGCCCTTGAGAGAAGTGTTACACACAGTGGTAGAGATTGAAGCCAAGAAGTAAATTTTTAGAAATAACAGGATGAGTAAGTTCAGTCAACAGGCCCTGAGATGGCAAAACTTAAAAAATGATTATAAATTGACCATGATTTTGGTGAATGGATAGAAAAGGAAAAACTTTGGTAAAGTCAGAAAAGATAAAATGCAAATTTCTCGAAAATGTGAGCTGCGGTCAGGGATATAACTTAGTAGCACAAGTGCCTGTCTGGCAAGTGCAAGGTCCTGAGTTCGATTCCTGACACACACAAAAAAGTGATCTGAGTTGCTCACTGTGAGAAGAAAAATCCAGTGAATTTCAAAGTGTAAGGAAAAACCCTGCCAGGCATGGTGGCTCACACCTGTAATCCCAGCATTTGGAAAGCTGTGAGTTCTAGGCCAGCCTGGGCTACAAAGTGATCTCAAGACCAGCCTGAACTGCTCAGTAGACCCTGTCTCAAAAAGACAAAACTCAATCAATCAATAAGAGAACTCTCATGGATTTTCTGATTACTACAATGTAGCAAGTGCAGGAGCAAAGGACTGATCACTTTGACGCTGGGGAAGGAATTAAGTAAATGCTGAAAATATACCTAGTAATTCAATAGAGGTCAAAATACACTTTCCTGAGCTGTACATTAAGTATCCTTGACTGTGGTTTTGGTCCACCTGTTCAACGTGGAGGTTTTGTCAGTCTCTGTGCCTGGTCATCTGTACACTGGCTTTTGTACTGGTGGTGGTTGATCACTCCCAGTTTCAGTATCAATATATTCAATCTATATTGACTGGGTTCCTTGGGTGATGCACGCTGCACTTTAGATGAGGTGCAGACATGCATAACAAACAGTAAGCTGGGATCGTCAGACTGCACAGGCTTAGTGTGTTGGAAGGAGGGCTCAAGAGAGCAGTACCTAAAGGCTGGCATGACTTGAAGAGAGCAGAGGTGAAACAGAGGTTGAAGTTTAATAAGACGAGAGTAAGGTTATCTAGGTTGAATTCTGAAGCAAGGTAGAAAAGACATACTACTTTTTTAATGAATAGAATTTCACCTCAGACAATTTCTCATATGGTGAATTGCTATGTTAACCATGTGTTCAGAGAAAGGTGAAAAGAATTTCATGAAAAGTAAATTTCAAAGACATATATCTAAAGAATTATTACAGTTCAGCAATACTAATATGTTGGAAGGAAGCTTGAAAATATTTAAAATGGGAGCATAGTCTCAAGTAGAGAGAGGACGTCTAAGGAGATTTGTAGTAAACTTGAGCAAACAGTCAGATACTGCTAAGCAGCAGACATACTAGTTGCTCTGAGCTTATAATAAACCTACCTAAAGACAGTAGCTAAATCAAAAAAATGATTACAGCATCAGTCTCAGGCAGAGGAGTATCTATTGAGCTATTATCCTAAGAGAATTTTTAAAATACTGAGGTGGCACATGATTTGACTATTTACATAAATTCTTTTATGACATCCTCATAACTCTTTTTCAATAATATTTCTAAAGTATAACTAATAAAATTAAGTGTTTACTTCCACTCTCTGTTCAATAGGCCACTGGAACTTGTTCATGGAGGAGGAAAGGTTTGAAGACACTGACTGGACAAGCCCTGTAATGCAGAGCTTAATAGGAGACTGGTCAGAGCTCAGGATATCAGAAGATTGATAGAAATGCTGATGCTGAGTGTGATAGCTGATAGATTGTATCAACTTGAGCAAATAATGTGCAACTGTTATGGTTGATACATTGTGTCAACTTGGGGAGTCTAGAGGTTTGGCTGAGTAACTCAGCAGGAAGCCAAGGTGCTTACTTTGTACACATGCTGAGCCTGTGGACATGGAGACTGTGTGAGAGCTACACACCCCCTTGGTGGAGATCAGTGGTTTACAATGTAAGGGAAGGAAAGAGGCTGCTTTGCTGCCATTCCTCCCTTTTTGCTCTTGTTTTTGCTGTGTTCTGCTGCCATGAATGTTTGCCCTCTGCCATGTGCCACTCTGCCTCAGAACCAGCCAAGTATGGACTGAAACCTCCACAAACTGTAAGTGAAATAAACCTTTCCTTCCTTTACTTTGGGGGTTGGGTATTTTGTCTCAGCAACAAGAGAAAAGTAACCAAAACACCAACTATATTGGTTTAGTGTAGTTCAGGGTGTGGAAGAGCTACCCTAGGAAGGATTGTCCCCAGAGTGTTTTAACAGGGAAATGAAGACAGAAGGGTTTCTCCCACCCTCTCTAGAGGAGCTCTGGTGTTGACCTTCACCATGTCCTGCCTGCCAGCATAGACCACTCAGACCACTAGTGCAGATCCTTCAGCCACCTGCACGGACTTCTCAGCCTCTGACACAGGCCTTTTGGCCTCCAGTGAGTCACATATCATGGAGCTCCAGGCCTTTTACTCGATGCTTCAGATGCCCAGTGCAAGGAGATCACTTTTGCACTCTTCCGCACACACTAGCATCTGTGGGTGGATGTTTTAAGCCAATTTATAAGTTCCTATATGTTTTGTATCTTTAATTATATTTGTTTGTCTAGTAAACACTGACTGATAGAGTAAGAACCAAACTCAGGACGTTTTACTTGAGAAGTAGGATTCCATTAGCAGTTGAAGTAGAAACCATATGTATTACACCATGGTAGAAAATTGGTCTACACTTTGCTCATGTTCTGAGATTTTGCCAGGAGACCGAGGTTAAGTGTGATGGACTAATTAATCTGGTGAAGAGAATTGTGAGGCAGTCCAATTTGGAAGTTATGACATGGACATTGTTGACAGTTTTTAGTGCATCCTGCATGAGAATCAAGACAAAATGGCCTATTGGAGTGATTTCAACTTTTGATTTTCACCAGAAAGGAAGTTGTCATATAATTAGGTCTTGTAAATGTAAGTAAAGGTGAGTTCAATTGTCAAAAAGTTGGCATTGAAAAGAAGCCAAGTGCTTTGCGTTAGGACTGTAGGAAGAATGCCTTGATTTCAGAATCAAGGTGACAAAGCGAAAGTCTTTGCTTTGGAGAGAGAGTCCCAGGGCATCCTCCTTAAGAAAAATTAATAGAGTCATCTTAGAAATTGGTTCTTAAGAATTTGGTTCAGGATGCTCACCCCATCCACGCACAGAGGCCTGTGCAGCCATGGTACAAGGAGGCCCAGTTATTACCCAAGCTGACAGCAGACCTTAGCATCATTCACAGGGTCCTCATTTTTGAGTTACTGATACACTGAAACCACAACAAGTGAACCACAATATAGTGAGGGACAAATGTATCTTGCCAAAGGCCAATTTGAAAGTATCATTTTCCTTTCACCTGAAGAAAGGAGAGAAAAGGGATGAGAGAATATGAACGCTTTCCCTGAAGTATTTTATTACTTACATATGTAGACTGTGTATCATATCACATATTATATTAGATAATAAAAAAATGTATTGTGTCAATCAAAAGAAATAGTTCAAATAAAAAGTATTGGCTATAAGAGAAAAAAAGTAATTCACAATAAAATAAATATTTAATTTAATGCTGATTTAATGTTACACTGGAATTCACAACACATTTCTGTGTATCTGAAAGAAATTACTGGAACTTTGGGAATTTTGCTATTTTCTTGGGCCTCATCCAAAGTGATTTAAATTTCAGGGTAGATATATTATTTAGTTGAAAAATACTTTTCTCACAAATTACTTCTAACATTTCAATATATGAAAATTGATAAAGTAGCTTTGGTTTTGCTGGATGATGTTTAAAAAAAAGGATCATAAAAATAAATATTGTTCAAATGCTAATTTGTGAAATATGACATTAGCATTTTAAAGGTTAGTATCAATTAGGAAACAGCTACTCAAATGCTTTTAACGTGTTTCAACATACCTGAAATTAATTATTTTAAAATTTTCTTTCTTATTTATGTTTTTGTACCGGGAGTCAGAATGAGGAATCTGCTTGCCAGGCAGGCGCTCGCGCCGCGGAGCGGCGTCCCCGCGCCCACACCCCTCAGACGGGGCCTCTGTCAGCGTTTCTTTGTCCTTACTTATTACCGCGCCTAAAATCTGTATCCTGCACTCCATTCTGTACAGATCTTACGCTTCTGTTTCTTATATTGTCATTTTCTTTCCTAAAATACCTGTTTTGTTCTTACTTATACTTATGATTCTTCAAGATTTTAAATCTTTACATTTCTTTGGATTACGTTTCCTTTTTATTTTTTAAGCACAGTTATATGCTTTGAATTCTTATTTGCTACGTACAACATCTGTCTTGCTCTAGGATTGGATTCTGTTCAGAATCATTTTAATTTAAAATCATATCTCCTGCATTCTTCATATGTTGAATTTTTCTTTTATTTTTATTGTATGCTACAAATTATAGATGTGATGTTGTGAATATTCTGGATTTTATTACATTGAAATCTGTTAATTTGTTGATTTGATTTGTTTGTTTTGGTAGACAATAATAGCACACTCAGATTCAACTGAAAACCTCGTGTGTGGGTGTCTTGGTTACTTTTCTCTGGTTGCTGAGACTAAATTCCTGATGCCCACAATTCAGGAAGGAAAGGGTTACTTTGCTTCTCTCGTTACTTAGGTTCTTCTTCTCATGTTTTATCTTTGCTTTATCCACCCTTACCAGGACTGATTACAGCCTTCCTCCAAAGCAAACAGTATAAAAATAGAACACCCTTCATTGCTATTTCAGTCTTACAAAGTTTGAACTTAAGTATTTCTCTTTTGGTTTATTCTCCAGTACCTTTAAAAATTATATTAAAACTAGTTTTGAAATTTATCATGCCTGCAATCCCAGCACTTGGGAAGCTGAGGCAGGAGGACTGTTGCAAGTTTGAGGCCAACCTGGGCTACAAAGCTCAAGGTCAGCTTGAACCACATAGCCAGACCCTGTCTCAAAAAGACAAAAAAAAAAAAAAAAAAAAAAAAAAAAAAAAAAAAAAAAAAAAAAAAAAAAAAAAAAAAAAAAAAAAAAAAAAAAAAAAGGAGACAAAGAAGTCAGTCTTTATGACCTGAGACCCAGTATAACAGAAGCTTATTTGACCATAGCAAAAGGTGCATTGATAGTTCATTTCTGCAAAGCATAATGATTTTGGAGTGAATGTTTAGTATTGTTATGCCAACATAATGATTATCACAGTGATATGCTAACAATAGATGCCAACACAATTTTGGAAAGGTTTAGTTTTTTTCATATTAGAGTATCAGAGATATACCTACAATCATTCCTAGATTTCTGTGCACAAAATAATGCAGTGTAAATAGTCCAAACCTTTCATGAATATATATGATACAATACTGTCAAATTAATGTCATTTTTATGTCAACAAAGGTGAAACTAAGCATTAAATTTTATACTATTTAAGAGTAGAAAGTAAATGTAGATGTTGTCTATCTGTTTCTATTTTTCCACTTCAGACCTTAATACTCTGGATAAGCAGCCTTGTAGAAAGAGTTCTTACACTGGAATGTTGTCTGAGCACTGACCAAATACTGCACCAGGACTCAAACTGATAGTCTCTGAATTTATGGGAATTCATAGTATTTAAATGAGTGTGTGAGAAATTTTTATCTTGAATCTATGCAGAATTGAAAAGTTATTTTCAAGATATTTTACAGTAAACAGAAAGGCAGTTTTGAATCTAAAACAATGCACAGTGTGCCCACAGGTGAGCATGTAAGGGAGCTGTTGTAGCATTTTAAGCACAAAACGCATAAGCTTAATTTAATCATGAGTACCAGATAAACACAAATTAGGATTGTTCTGAAAAGCAGAGGCTTGTTCTGTTCAGAGATATAAAGCTGTAGATGATAAGGAAGTACAGAACTGTTCCAGATTAAAGGAGATTAAAGACACCCAGACATTAAGTACAATTTCCTTAACTTGATCCTTTGTGGAAAAAGTATAAAAAATATTATTAGATTAAGTGAGTTAAGTGATACAGATTTAAGGAAGAAATTATACATGCATTTGTCTCTGAGTAAGTAAGGAACAGAATCTGGGGTTATATAAAGAAATATCCTTGTTCTTAGGAAATAAGCAACAAAATATCAAGGCTAAAAGAACACAATAAATACAGCCAATTCATGGTTTCAGGAAAATACACACATTTAAGGTGAAAGAATCCAAAGCCAATTCAGCAAGATATGAAAAACCGGTGAGTTATGGCAATGGGAATACCGAAACATTTTTACAACTCTTAGAATTTTCTATTCTAAATTATTATGAATAAAAATTAAAACTGAGTGATAGTTATTTTGAATGACACAACATGACTTTTAACATAAAAATGAATTCTGCCTGCAATGTTCTGAATTGTGCCAGAGAAGTCTTCTTTGTAGACCCTTTGGGTGGGCCTGAAGCTTTATTTCTTAAAGAAGCTCTTCAACCACAGATTGAGTGGAAGCAGGGAGAGGCTGCAGCCTTGGAGTCATACTTTTCAAAACAAATTACTCGTGGAGTACTGGCTTCGTGAGGAGGACCCATAGTGTCCTCTTATTCTAAGTTACATGACTTTTCCTCATAAAATTAAAATGAAATTAATCATGTGAGGATTTGAAGCCTATAATTAATAGGAAACGTGAAGTGTTTGTCATTTAATACTAAGACATTTACTTCTTCTCTGCCAAAACAACAGAAGTCCCATATGAATTAGTGTAATTTATTATGGTAAATTCAGTGTCTCTTTTGATAACTTTGTGAGGAGTGATATCCTGTATGTGATGAATCTCAAAAAGCAGACTTGTAATCTCAAGGAAGCAAGTTGTTCCATCAAATTAGAGAGGAAAAATGACACATATTATAGCCGATATTCCAGCTAGACATATATGTCAAAATAAATCAACATTCATTATCCACTTAAGCTGTGTGGTGTCAAATTACTTACTGTACCACAACATTGTTAACAGCAAGCTTTCTCTCCGTCTGGCCCAGAGATCTCTCTCACATTTCCCCATCTCCAAAATAATTACTTTTTTCACAGTTCTAATAAACAAGAATACGTTTTCTATTACTGAGTAATCACAAAGAAGATAGGCATAAAATGAATTGGTCTTGGGTTTTAAAGCTAATGACTCTACCATAAAATAAAATATTTCATAAATATTAACATGAAGCACAGAAGTGCATGCATACAGTGACAGTTTCAGAAACTTGATATTTTCACCCAATACTACTTTCAGTAGTAATCATTTAAGAAGAGGATAAAATAGTTTAAAAATAAAAGCACAAATTTATTGCTAGTTTGTCTTTACTGTCTGCTTAAAAATGGCATTTGTTACAGCCTGCTATATTTAGGCAACCTTCTTTGTTCTCTCTGAAATGTATATCCCTGTGGGATGGTACTGTTGTGTAATGAAAACATGCTCTACATAGGCAAGGTTAGTACACCCAATTATTTACTTTAATGAACATAAAAACATACACAGTAATATGGTTGTGTATATGTGTATGTTTGAAGATAACATATAAATGTTATGTTTGAAGATAACATGTTTGAGGGCATATTTCTGTAGTATGAAAGAAGTTAGTAAGGACAATATTCCAAATTTGATATGTACGTCTAAAAAGCCTTCTTTCAGGACATCAAGCATAAGTTTTATAGTTTTTAATCTTCCATTTTACTTTTCATCATGCATGCACAAAAGTAATTTAGCTGAGATAGCAACTCATTTTAAAATAAAATTAATACACAGTTTTGGGAAACTTAGTCTTGCGAACCAGGAAGAATACAGAGGACCCTACTCAAGTCCACTTCCTGGAGCTTGGTGTGCTCTTGGCTTCTGGCCCATTTCCTGGCTTTATGGAGTGGAGATGATGCCTTGGGATCACCATGCTGTGAAAACTTCCATGACAGTGTATCAGAGCACAGAGAAAGCAATAGGCTTCAGCGACAAGGAATGAGGTCTTCTTCAACTTGAACTGTATGTGCCTAGAAACTTTGCTGAGAAAGTTAGATTTCTGATAACCTATAAATAAGGTTTATAAAAATTTTTTGCTGCGTACAATTGAGGACAGAGTTTAAAAATAAACTTTGGAAAATTATTGATGAAAAACATTGAACAAAATCTTTATTTATAATTTAAAATAAAAGTACAAAGTTTCCCATTTGGAAAGCATATAATGCTTTGCTGTTGTTTAATCACTGCAACATAGAATCACAGATAATGTTTCTGCACATTGCCTGTTGTGTCAGAACCTTGGTGCAGTGAAAGATTAATCTTGCCCGCATAGAGTTGGTGTCTTTGGCCTTTGTGTATGGGAGGCAGTCTTGGAACCCCTGCAGTGTCTTACCTCTTAACAGCGCTAGCAAATAATTATACCAAGTGATACATTCTCAGCAAAAAAGAAATCTAACTCTTCTGACATTTCAGTTTTCAAAATTATCATTTGTTTCATAAATATTTATAAGAAGACAAACATAAGAGACAAAAGCAAATATTTAATCAAAGTTGAGCTTTGTATGTATATATGTGTTTGGCCTGTTATAAGCAAATAAAAAATTCAGAATAAAAAATTAAAAGCATCTTTATCTTCTAGATACTTATGTACTTATATTAGATTATGATCCTAGTGAGCAGAGAGCACAGAGAAAAAAATATATTTTAAGGAACTATATATTTTAGAATACAATTTATGTGAGTTATGGTTAGGTAATTTAAAATTTTCCTAATTTTGAAACACAGAGAGAATTGAAAATATATCCATAATAATTGTTTGAATTTTCTAATCAATTCACTTTGATTTGAAGTAAAAAGGGAAATTATTATTATTTTATTGTTAGTTAGTGCTATTAATTTTACTTAATGTGCAGGCTGGTGAAGTGATGAGCAGCTGAGAAAGAGCCTCTCTGCAATTTAGAGTTTAGATGCTATAATGTAGCAATGCAAGGAAGAGAAGAAGGAGGTAAGTGAGGCTCCAGGACCCAGAAAAGACCTGAAACAAGAACTGAAGCCCATGAGGAGAGCAAAGAGGGAGGCTTCCATGAAGAAGGAGGCTGCTGGCAGCTCTTTCTCCCTGAGCCTGGACTTGCATGAGAGAGGTGGCTCAAACCTTCACATGCACAGTCGCTACTGGGGCCTCTGAGGAGAAACAGAACCATGACACAGAAGGGTGGATATAGTGGACCACAGTGGCCAGTGAGTCATTTGGTTTCCAACATCCCCAGAAGAGGGTACTTGGCCAGTAGCCATCTTGGAAAGGGACCAGGTGAGTTCATAACTCAGAGTAGCTGCGGGTTTGCTCCACCGAGCAGTTCCCAGTGTCAGGATGAGGCTGCCAAGTTAAGCAGAGACGTGAGTTAAACGCAGCAGCAGGTACACTGAGTGTTACAGGCTGAACAGATTAGGTTCCAGCCTCAGCCATAAACCAGCCTGAACTTCAGTTGAACTAAAAGTGTAAGCTTACTGGCATTATCCACTATTTCAATGTAAACCTGCATTCTGTCTGTCCACATTGTCCATAGTGATGGCAGAGACATATCTTGAAGTAGAAAATTTTTTCTTAAATTCTTTTTTCTTATTTTTTTTTGTTTTACTCTTCTTGATTATATGTTCATATTTATATATGAGTATGAACATTGTTTATAGTTTTCTTGTTCCATTGTTTTTATTTCTTCTCTTTCCTTCTTGTCTTCTTCACCAGTTTTCCAAAGTTTGTATAAACTTCCTATGTCCTCCAGCCTTGCTTCTAATCTCTTCCTCTTCTATTTCACTATTTGATCCCTGTAAACCCTTTTAATCTCTTCCTCTGTGGTAAAGTCCCTCCAATGAAGGATTATTTACTATATTCAATTTTGTTAGATTTAAGTTTTAGATAACCACAAATCTAGTTCATATGGTTAAAGTTGACAAATTAATAGTTACCACAATTTGTCATTTTCTAGGCTGTGTTTGATGCTATCGTTAACTGGTGATTGTACTATGTTAGCGGGAGTGACATATTTATTCTAATCAGTAGTTCTTCCTGGTATACCAAGACTGAGAGTGCCTAAGGATCATAAACAGTACACTAGGCAAGGCTGAGTAACCAGGAGCTGGGGTAAGTGGGCAGCAACTTCTCATCCCCAATAGAATAAAAAGGCAGGACCTTGCAGCAGATTCAAAACTCAAAGGCCAGCTATGCCTGGGAGACAGCTCTGAGAATCAATCATTTCCTGGATTCTTAGTAAAGAGACAGAGAGAGAGACAGGGAGAGAGGGAGACTGAGAGGAGATCCTTAAAGAGATGCAACCCCAGACTGAACCCTTACAGAATGAGCCCACCAGACAAGGTAAGCAATTAAACAGAGGGGAGAAAAGGAGACGACAAGAATAAAATTACATAAATAACACGACAAGGATAAGTCAGTGCACATCAGTTATAACCTCTGATGTAAAACAGTCTCTGTTTATGATTCAAAATGAATCATATTGGCAGAACAATGAAGAAGTAAGATGTGGAAATATGCTCCATGCAAGAAACACATTTACCACCTAGATTTCAGTCACTCTTTCAGGTTCTTACACCAGTGAGATAATACTGTGTTTACACATGTGGGTGTGATTTATTTCACCTATGAGTATGTTCTCTAGTTGTATCCATTTTCCTATAAAAGCCTTGATATTATCTTCTTTCTAGCTGAGTATTATTCCATTATGTAAAAATACTACAACATTTTTATTCATTCCTCATTGGATGGGCATTTGGGTTGCTTCCATGATTTAGTTATTATAAATTGCACTGCTGTAAACATGAGTGCACGTGTATTGCTATGATACAATGTTTTCTGTTGTGAAAGGGAAAGAAACTGCTCAAAAGGAAAGAACAACTGGGATGACAGAAAAGAGAAAATAAAGAAGGGGAAAAATATATATGTACATATAGGATAGCTAACATAGTTGTACTACTGATTTTGATTGCTCTGTGGAGATGAAGAGTTAATTTTTAAGTGTATGATCAATCTTACATGTCTGTATTTGTTTATCTGAATATCCAAATTGAGGATATCAATATGTAATACAATAACCATTGTTAATTTCCTATCACCTTGTCTGAGATTCTGTCTTGCTTGTATTGTTTTTGCATTATTTTCTAATGTTTTCATTCTTTTATCTTTAAAATAAAAAAGAAACACATTTAATCCAAAAAGAAACCCATAGACTGAAAGCCAAAGGGTAGAAAACAATATTCCATGTGACAGGAACCTGGCAAAAAGCAGGGGCAGCTATTCTATTTGCAGACAAAGTGGATTTCAGGCCAAGACTGATTAAGTGACAGAAAAGATCAGTACAATTCTTGTAGGAGGAACAACCCAAGGGAAGATATAACAATTATAAATTACATATGCATCAAATACTAGAGCACCAAACTATATAAAACAAATACTGACAGACATAAAAAATCAAATAACCACTAATACAATTATAATGGGGTATCTAAGTATACCAGTCACAGAGAGACACATTAACTAGACAAAAGATCAACAATGAAAATTGAGAACTGAGCCAAACTTTGGAAAAATGGATTTAGTAAATGTCTACAGATGTTTACTCCAGAACATCAAAACGCACATTCTTCTCAGCTGCACACTGGATTTTCTCCAAAATATACCACATACTAGTTGATAGGTTATACTTAAGAAAACAATACAAAGAATCAATGAATTGAAGTGTTGGTTCTTTGAAAGATTAAATAAATGTAACAACTTTAGTCAACTTTTAAAAAAGGAAATAAATGTCATATCTATGCAATTAGGAATGGAAAGGGTGAAATCACAGTGGACCTGTAGAAGCCCAGAAGATCATCAATACTTACTTTGAGAACCTGTATTCTAAAAAGATGTGAAGCACAGGAGAAATGGACAGATTTCTAGATACATATGAACTAGCAAAGCTGAATCAAGAACACAGAAATTCTAAATAAACCAATATTAGTCATTGAAATAGAAGATGTAATTATAAACCTAACCAACAAAGAAAATCCCATGCTATGATGGATTCACTGCTGAGTTCAACAAGAAATTTAGAGAAGATTTATGCCACCACTTATCACCACTTCTGTGATGAAATTGAAAGGAAAATAGTACTCCCAAATCCATTCCTGGAAATAAGTAGTACCCTGATACCAAAACCAGAGGGAGACCCAACAAAAAAGAGAACTGTAGGCCAATCTCTCTAATGAATATAGATGTAAAAATCCTCAACAAAAATACTGGCAAACAGAATGCAGCAAATCATCAAGAAGATTATAATTATGATCAAGTTGGATTCATCACAGGGATGTAGAGCTGATTCAACATATACAAATCAATAAATGTAATATGCCATATCAACAGAGCCAAAGGAAAGAACTACATGATTATCTCAATAGATGCAGAAAAAACATTTGACAAGGTCCAACACCCATTCATGACAAACCCAGCAGAAAACTGAAATAGATTGTCTTCATGGCTATCTGATAAAGGCCATCTATGACAAATCAGTAGCTAACATCATACTAATGGACAAAACTTGAAAGATTTCACTCTAAAATTCGGAACAAGAAAAGATGTCCAATCTCACCACTTTTATTCATTATAGTTCTGGAAACACTAACCAGCGTGGTTAGATAAGAAAGAAATAAAAGAATAAGAGTAAGAAAGGAATAAATTATATTATCATTATTTGCAGATAACTGTCCACATACGAGACTCCAAAACTCCACCAAAGGAATTTTGATTTCATAAACAAATTCAGTAGAACAGGTGGCTACAAAGTTAACGTTTGTCTTGGTTACTTTTCTCTCATTGCTGAGACAAAATACCCAACACCCAAAATGAAGGAGGGAAGGGTTTATTTAGCTTACAGTTTGTGGAGGTTTCAGTCCATACTTGGCTGGCTCAGAGGCAGAGTGGCACATGGCAGAGGGCAAATGTTCATGATAGCAGAGCACAGCAAAAACAACCAGCAAAAAGAGAGGAATGGCGGGCAAGCCCCACCCTTTTTTTTTTCTCTCCCTTACATTACAAACAGCCTACCCCCACCCAAGGGGCATGTAGCTCTCACACAATCTCCATGCCCTCCTCTTCCACAGGCTCAGGACTTATACAAAGTAAGCCCTCTAGCTTCCCACTGAGTCACTCAGCCAAACCTCTAGACTCCCCAACTTGACACAACATATCAACCATAATAACCCACCGCTTGTCAACTTGGCAACCAGACATATTTCTTTAAACCAGTTTCCAGATACAAGGAAATTATATTACATTGGAATCATAACAATATTTAAAAATCAATAGCCTTTCTGTACAGGAATAACAAAGTGACTGGAAGAAAAAGTAGGGAAACAACACCTTTCATAATAACATTCAAAAAATGAAATACCTAGGAATCAATCTAACAAAGACATAAAAGACTATACTTTGAAAAGTACAGTACTTTGAAAAAGGATGCCAAAGACAATATCAGAAAATGGCAAAATATCCCTTACTCCTGGGTAAGAAGAAACAAATCCAAACACATTCAACCACCTTATATTTGACAAATGAGCCAAACACCTTCACTGGAAGAAAGATTGCCTCTTTAATAAATGGCACAGGAAAAACTTCCACATGCTGAATATTAAAAGTAGCCCAATGCACTAAACTAACACAGAAGTGAATCAAAGACCTAAATATCAACACACAAATACTAAATGTTTTGGAAGTAGAAGAGGTAGAACTCTTGAAGACATGGAGGTAGGAAAAGACTTTATGAATACTACCCCAATCACACAGGAACTATCACAAAGGATCAGAAACTGGGGTCTCATCTTATTAAAAAGCTTTTTCACAGCAAGAGAAAACACCAACAGAGAGAAGAGAAAATCCACAATGTGGGAAAATATTTTTGCCAGCTGTTCCTCAGAAGAAAGACTGATATCTAGAATATATAAAGAACTCAAAAGAGTCATGTCCCTCAAATTTAAAGACCTAATCAAAAAGTAGGCAACTACAATGAGTAGACACTTCTCAGATGAAGAAGCAGAACTGGAAGATAAACATGAAAAAGTGTTCAGCATCACTGGTCTTCTGAGAGATGCAAATTGAAACAGTGCAGAGCTCTCATCTCTCTCTAGAAAGAATGACTATTATCAAGAAATCAACCAATAACAAATTCTGGTGGGGCTGTGGGGAAAAAGGAACTCTTTTTCACTGTTGGGAGTGTAGACTGGTGAAACCACTGTGGAAATCAGTGTGGAAATTCCTCAGAAATCTAGGACTAGAGGTTCCATTCAACCCAGCTATTCACTTTCTTGGTATCTTCTCAAAAGAATTAAAAGCATCACAACACAGCAATGTTTGCCTACTCATGTTTACAGCAGCACAATTTATAAGAGATGAACCTTGGAAACCATCCCGGTTTCCATCAACCAATAAATGGGTAAAGAGGGTGTGTGTTTTTATATAATGGATTACTCCGCCGTCATAGTGAAGGATAAGTTTGAAACATTTCTAGCTAACTGAATTCACTTTGGGACTGTGGTCTTAAGTGAAATAAATCACAGTCATGCATAAATGTCATAGTTTAACTTCTGTGAGAAACCAAAAGTGTAAGTAAGAACCAAAATGTAAAATAGATTCTGGTAAATGGGAAGAGGAACAAGGCAGGGGGAGGAAATAAGGGACAAGAACAGAAGGATAGAAGGAAAATATGGAAGCAAAGCTTTTCTAAATAAAGATGGGAAGAGCGGCTGATAGGAGAGGCGGGGAATGGGAAACAAAGGAGAAGCAAGATGCACCTCGTACAGGTCCACACGCCCTCTGATGGGTGTCATCACTGCATATCCGATGTACCTCGTACAGGTCCACACGCCCTCTGATGGGTGTCATCACTGCATATCCGATGTACCTCGTACAGGTCCACACGCCCTCTGATGGGTGTCATCACTGCATATCCGATGTACCTCGTACAGGTCCACACGCCCTCTGATGAAGGTCATCACTGCATATCCGATGTACCTCGTACAGGTACACACGCCCTCTGATGAAGGTCATCACTGCATTTCTGAAACGTACCAATAGAGCAAAAAGGAAAACATTATATGATGTGGCTTTTGTCATTAAAGTTAAAAGCCCATAGGTATGCATGTGTCTCTGCTGAGTTACGTAGAAATGATAACTAAAGTACTTTGGAAATCTGTTTCTATGACACTGAAGTGAGTTTGTGTATGTATATAATAGCATTCTGTGGGTTTTTCTTTCAAAAGACTTCAAGTTAAATAAAGAAAAACACATGTAAGTTGCTACCATTCTGAGACCGGCCGTGATTTTGCTGTCAGTTATTTTCAGATCTAGCTTTCCTGTTGGGAATATGTAGCCATAGTTTCCCTTATTGTTCTGGACATCTCACCCACTGGACCATTCGTTTCCCTGAGGACACCAGTACATAGCACAGTTTGCTTCTCTGAGACAACGAGCTGCTTTTGGAATATGAGGAAGCTCAGGGTAAAGGGACAGAATGTAGGGAATAGGAAACGTGGGCAAAAGAACTGCATCTTCTCTGGTGCTTTCTCCAGTTCATTCGTGTGGAAGCAGCTTTGCCATACATACAGGGGGCAGGAAACAGAGAGATGACCAGCATTAAACACGTCTGAGGAAAGTTAGAATCAGAGTGATTTCACTATCAAGCTTGAAAGATGCTTATGCAAACCATTTCAGAGAGTGAAAAATAAAGATTAATTTACAGAAAACAATGACTGACTTACAATCAGAATGTTTTTTAAAATTGTATTCTTAGGATCATCTTTTTGTGTTTATATATATATATATATATATATATATATATATATATATATACACACACACACACACACACACACACACACACATATATATCTGTAATACCCATTATATAATTCATTAAGATTTGAGGACTTTATAATTGTTTGCTTCATATCAGTACAGTTGTTTGTAAAATGTAGCTTCATTACTTGATGAGCAAAAATGTTTTATTGGTATCTTCTAAAGAAATACTTTCTTCTTAAACTGGGCATGGTGGCACATGCCTCTAATCCCAGCATTCAGGAGGCTGAGACAGGAGGATCATTTCAAGCTCGATGACAGCCTGGGCTGCAAAGTGAGTTCGGACCAGCCTGAACACATAGTGAGACTCTGTCTCAAAAAGACCAAAAAAAAGAAAAAAATACTTTCTTTTTACTCAAAATAGTTGAAACAAGAAAATTTGTCCTTCTGTAAACTGAATAATCAAAACAAACTTACAGAGTAGCAGTATTAAATTGATGGATTTAATCTAACTAAAGATTTCACAGATTGTTTTCCAAAACTGGTTCCACCCTTACGTATCCCATCCTACACACTTACAGTGTGATCCCCACCTCTTCTCTTCTTCAACATGGGCTCATTGTGGTAACTGACTTCACATAAACAGAGTTCAAGAGAAAAGACACCCTGTGTCTTCTGGTGCTGGGTGGCAGAGGCCGACCCCTCCACCTGGGTAACACGGGAAGGACTATGCTCAGCTTCCACTCACAGGAGCAGCTGTGTTCCAGACAATTTGTATCGGTGACATCTCCTGATCCTGGACTCATGCACAACTCACGCTCACACCTTGAAGGGGGAGAGGCTGAACTTGGCTCCTAATTTCAGTCCTTAGTGCTGGATCCAAGGCAAAAGCTTCATGGCAGAATGCTGTGGCAAAGTAAAGTGTTCGGTTCATGGCAGATAAAGACCAGACCAGAGGAGCAGTGCCAGGCGGGCATAGTGAGGTCCAGACGCAGAACCAAGGCCAGCTCTCCATGATTCACCTGAGTGTACTTACAAGTGTGCACTATCAAGCCACTGGGCATACTCCACGGCCAGTCAAGCTGGAACTCCACCCCAACCGTCAGAGAGGTCATGTTGTCACATGGGAGAAACTCAGTTTCTCAGGTTGCAGTATCATCTGATAAGCAGATTCAGCCACCAGACCCCAAGTACGTGAGTTCTGATGACTGTCATCCACGGCTTCCAAGCCTCCAGCAACCTGTGCAACCATGTACGGCTCCTGCAAAGACTGCAAAATTACAGACACTTGAGCAAAAATGAATGTTGTCACCCTATGAAGCCAATTCCTTTATATCTAGTAATAGATAATAAGAACAGATTAAATCTAAGCCATGTTTTCACACAAGGTTAGTCTTCCTTGCTACACCAATAGTAAAGAAAATAGAAACACGGCAAATTTTGGTTGTGTCTGGTGACTCAGTCATATCTGTGAACAGCGGGGTACAGTCAAAGGTCTGCAGAGCCCCAGGAAAACTCACAGTGCAGCATAATGCACGAGGGGGGACAATTTGACAATTGTTAGGTAAGGGTTATTAGTAAATTGGGACAAACATAATGATCTTCACAACCTTCACAGATTAATACTTAAAACAGCTTATCATATAAATTTGTTTCTTTCCTTCATCATTTGTTTTCCCAATTTGTTTAGAAATAAGTACCACATTAAGTGAATTGAATTCCTGAGTATATAGGAGATTTTAGATGCTCTGCTTTGCTTCACGTATCACTTATTCTGAAGTACAAATCAGCTCCACGGCCAATGAGACTCCAAATGCTTAGGTTTCATATTAATTTTATATGAGGCAGTTAAGCCCTCTGGGCACAATGGGCAATAGATCCTATAATAAATGTTCTTAAGATGTTTTGCTTCTCACCTTTATAATGAAATAAAGAAAAGCCTATTTCACCACAGGAAGTAACTTTGGAGGCCCCAATATATGCTCATTCCATGACTCTCTTACGTATAATTGGAAGAATCATCCGTGGAGAGTATAAGAATCGTACCCTAAATAAATATATAAATAGTCTTAGTCCCTTTATTTATTGATCCATAGGATTTCTTTTGGGTCACTTCCTTTTTGTTGATATCCTAGTAGAACATCAGAGACTTTTGCTTATCTTATTCTAGAAAGAAATTTTTAGTCCCTTACACATTTGTGTTAAATTGGATCCAGTGGTCATGCACCTCAGGCAGGAAGCTTTGAACAGGCCGGAGAATGGAAAGAAAGTGTGCCTTCTACTCGTAAGAAAGGGTAGGCCGTACTGTAGTTATGAGACTGGGTGGGTGACGGGTGGGTGAAGGTGTAAAGTCTGACCTAAGATTGTTTTACTTCATATTTCCAAACGCAAAAGGCTCATTTTTAGACGCCATTTTTATTGTAAAAGAAAAAAAGGCATTAGTTTTTTATCCATTGCAAGGAAAATTAACAAATTCAGAGGAAGTTACTTACATAGTTCTGTACATCTCCCTAACAAAAATAATTACAACATACTAATAATATCAGTGAACTCAAATTTAAATGAGACTTTCTAATGAGCTCAAGTAATTTTAACTTGTAGACTTCCTCAGAGATTCCTGCAAACTGTTTAAATACAGTCCTTTGCTTTTCACCCTTCTCTGCATAGTCCTTCCATTGTTATTATTATTGTTATTAATTACTATTTTAAGGGTAGAAAAATTAGGTAAAGAATTAAAAAGAATTCCTGGAAAAGCAATTGTGAGGTAAGAGTAACCTACAGACATTTATTGAAGAGTCGAGTGTAATGATTTATGAATGAATGTTGTTTCCTTTCTATCTTCACTGCTTCCCTCCATTTTCCCCTCCCCTCTCTCGATGGATGCTAAATTGATACCTAATGTAAGTCAGGTGGTTAGTCCCCGGGACTCTCAGACAGGCTAGCAGTGGTCTAGCCTTGCAAAGTAATCACTGTGAACCACACAGCTTCATTGCAATAAAGTGCCATAGCAGTGGTTATGAACGGTGCTTTGGGAGCCCGCGGGAAATGCTGAGTAAAGGAATGGGCACCCGGAGGGCGGGAGAGGGGCAGCGAGACCCAGGAGAGCAGGGACAGGAATCCTGAGGAGACACGGTTGATTCTCTTGGTTTGCTTACTTCACATCTGTGAAAAAAGTTTTAGAACCCCAAATCAATACTAATGGCCATTTAATGGTCATTTGAGGGCACATGCAGATAAAAAGTAATTTGATAGGTCTGACATGCATGCTGTTAGCTGGAGCCAAGCAAGCTGACAGTCTGCTTTCTCATTTCAATATCAATAAATATTATTTCCATTTTGTGGTTTGCCTAGCACACAATTTAGTGAGTTTTGCTAGTGATTTTACTATAGAAAATACCCTCAAGGATAGTTATTACAGTACTTTCCAGAATTCCTAATTTTAAGAATGCTATGATGTGGCTTTTGTAGAACGTACCTATGATACAATAAGCTTCATCTGGGTCTGAACTTCATTCATACAGTATCTTTGGGAAGGGTCACAGCACGTGCATGGCAAGCATGAGGTTGTGAGTTTGATTCCTGGTACCCAAAATAAGTAAGTAAATAAATAAATAAGGTATCTTTGAACAGTAACACACATAAAACAAGATTATGTATTCACGAGTTGAAAAGATGTCACAACCAGAGTCTTAAAAGAAATTAACCCCATGTTTATCCTAGGAGCAATGGTTCAATGCTTACTGAGCTTTTGCAGTGACATTATAAAATGCAACTACCACGCACAACATGAATTGCCTGGGTGTGTAAGTGTAGGAACTAGAAGCAGAGGAAAATCTCTAAAGTTCTCACATATATAAGAGGGATTTGTATTTAGGCAAATATATATCCCATTCCTTTGTTAACATTTAGGTGAATGAATCTTTAGTCTTGGATTTTGAAATTATGATAATTCTACTATAGCAATTGCATATATACAAATACAAATAATTACATACATTACAGTAATTGATTGATGTTAAGTTCTTGCACAAAGATGATGAAAATGGAAAATTCCTGCCATCAGTACACTAAATGTGAATGTTTGCCTGTCCCATGTAAAGCAAAATAAGACTCATTTTTCAACAGTGTAAAATTCACAAAACTAAAAAAACCACCAACTTGATGAGAACCAATCACTTTCCACAATCGGAGCAATTATTCACCATGGAGCACCACTGCTAGCACCAGCTTCCTGCAGCATTTCAGGGTGCCTGAGGAGTGCAGTCTGGAGAGTAACGTAACAGAGAACATAAGTCTTCTTTACACAAAGACCCATTCCCTTTCACATTAATAAGGTATCCACTTTATGTGTGAAAGCATTAAATATCATAAAATGCAGAAATAATAAGGAAGAATTATACCTATTTTCAGGTTAGAATTTTTGATTTGATGTCTTTTGAATGGGTTTGCAAATTAATACAGATTTCCTCAGATGTATTTTCCTATATGGAGTAAGGCGGTAAGATGTTGATCTGGGAGCCTGTTATCCGTTGCTGAAAGTCACAGTGAGATGTGAAGAAACAGTTCTAATTTTATGCATTTGCTTTTTCATCAACCAGTATATTTTACTAAGAAACATGAAAAATAGTAATTCATAAATAAGTATTTGGGTCTAAAAATTCATAGTTTTTATAGCTAAACTCAAAGAAGATGAGATATTTAAAGGTATTTTATGTTTTCTACTGGGTGTTTGTTGTTTTGTTTCATTTTGTTTTGTGATACCAGGAATCAAATTCACGATCTTGCACTTGCCAGGCAAGTGCTGTGCCACTGAGTTTAATCCCCAGCCCTCTATGGGTTGTTTGTAGAACCTTATTTAATTGAACTTAGTCAACCGTAAGCTACAGTTTTATTTTAGTTTTAATAAGAAAGGCAAATCCTTTACAAATTTTAGTAGCAAATTACATAATTTAAAGATATTCTGATTTCAGAGGTGTCTAATTATCAAAATATGACCTAGAGTCTACCAAATGTGATTTTAGCTGTTGTCATGGAAATTATGACAAAATATTTTATAAACTACAAATATATTCTTCTATTGCTAGCAGTTATAAAATATATACATGAGTAATTTTCAAAATTTTCCTAGACAACAAATGTTCTTCCTGGACTAGATTTTTCAGCATATTTACATTTACCCTTATCTATGATATATTTTCAGAGAAAACTCAAAACAGATGTTTTAAATAAACTGTCATCTTATTTTAATAGAGCTTTTAAAATGATATTTCTTTTTGGATCTTTAATATTTTCAAATTTCCATCTTTGTTACTTCAGAAAATTAGAAGGAAGGGGTAGCTTTAAAAAGTTAGTATCTTGAAGATCGTAAAGGACATGATTTAATTGTAGAGTTTTCATAGAAAAGAATCTAGGAAATCATTAAATTTCTTGGCATGGATTTAAGAAAAAAAGGAAAGGAAGAAAGCAATTATTCTGTTCAGAAAATAGAGACCACAGAGCACATGCTGCAGCACCTGTATTTCACTTCCTCTAGCACGAACTCGCTCAATTTTATGCTCATCAGCTCAAACATCAATTTATGGGCCAGATAGCAGCACATGCCCATTGTTCCAGCAGTTGGAAAGCTGAGGCAGGAGGATCACCATGAGTATGAGGCCAGCCTGAACTACCTAGGGAACGCTGTCTCAAAAAAACAAAGAAACACACACAAAAAACAAACAAAAATTTTAAAACGTTGATGATGTCAGCACATTATATTTTCACAAATTATTCCTTGTACTTATTTTCAGTCACTGAGTAACTGTCTACTCCACATAGCTTGTGTGTGTATATCCCTTGGCCGTTAGGGCAAGAGCCAGTTACACACTAGAAGGTATCCTATTATATGGTCGAAAGCATTTTCGGTGCTGGCTAACATTCACACAACAAGTCTCAAGTGGAATTAACTTGTATATATTTTCACTGGATAACATATCAATGTTAATTTTTCTTAAAGAGAAAAGAAAACAATAGCAAAATAAAAACAAAGACAATACAAAGCGAAAAGAATAAAAATGGTACAGGGCTTCAAAACAAAACAATACAAATTAACAGTGGCTGTTCTATTACATGCTGTTACCTTCAACTATGCTCCTCAGATGACCAGATGTAAGAATGCAAGATTGATCAAAACATTAAAGAGCATAAAATAATAAAACAATTTAGAAGTGATGCAGAGCTTTCAATAAACTAGAGGGTAGAAAGTTTTGCAACAGCAATTACTTTGCTAATCGCCACAAAGGTAAAATAATCTAAATGTCTAATGAATTAGTGGGATTGGGAGGGAGGAAATGAGGCGTCTGCTTATTTTCTTCCTCAGAGTAACCTCAAGCTGAAGGATCGAATGACAGCAGCAGCAGAACCACCCTGGCCCTTAGTCCCTATTACTGCCTTCTGACCTTGATGATAAACATAAAAGTTGATTTTACTAAGATTCGTACAATAGCGTTTATAGCTTTTTATTATTAACTTTCCTTTATTAAAAATACCACTTCTTAGAAAATTCCCAGATGCAATTTTATAAATTTTAAATCGCCACTGAGGTGTTACTTCACTTTTCTAACCGGGTCTAAATAGAATTTATATAATGGTCACGCCGTGCATGAAAACAGAGATCATGATTCCCTACAGTACCTCCCACGCTTGAGCACAGAGGACAGCATGATGCCGCTGTGCTTCCCCTTCCCGCTGGGCCTCCCCATCTCACCCCTCATTCCTTCAGTTCAGCTTCAACTTCATAGCAATGTTTTAGCTCTGATTTGGGCGCTGCAAGGGATACATTAGAAAAGTAGAACTGAATTCACACATTCAGAATTCTAGTGTGTTACTCAGGAAGCGTTAAATGTTTCATGCATAATTATGAGCAAGAAGTATGAGACATTATGCCCTGGAGGGCTAAGAGTACAGTGAAGTGCGTGCAGGTGAGAAGTCAGCCAGAAGACGCGCAGGCACTCGAGGCAGCTGTCCAGGAGGCTGCCAGGGGTCTGTCCTTTAGTTTCCCCTAGGGCCTGTTCCGCAGATCCAGTGAGGTCTTTCACGTGCAATGTCAAGACCTGTTAAGTCAGGAAATATACCAAGGCCTGCAGCAATATCAAGATTGTATTTCACCTGAGAAGAAATACAAAATTCATGCTCTCTGCCCTTTCAGCTTCTGCGGTGTCCACGTCTGTGCAGATATGGGACTGCAAGCAAAGGAAACCCTATGGTCTGATCTTACAGGGTGACGCCCTGTAACTCACTCACTGGGATCTTGAAGCTTTGCCTTGCCGATGATGAGCAGACTGACGTAGATTGCCCCGTGTCATTAGAAAGTTAAAGACAGTTTCAGATGAGCTGGAAACCTACAATAGCTTACCGTGTATCATTGTCTCCTTGTTGGCAGTGTGTATAACTGCATTAATCATAACTCATCATGCTCATCCATTTAAGATTTCAAAGCAGCTGAAAATCTACAGCACTTGGGCCCATATATGTGTCATCATTTTTAAATCAAAAGCCCCTTAAATAGCCTTTTTATGGGGGCTATGACTTGCCCCATTTTCATGTATATTTTGAGAAAAACTCATTTGTGACTTTAAAAAATGCATAAGTCATAGTTTATAACCTATAACATAGGGCAAAAGAATGAGATTTAGTTTGGGGTTAAAACCAAGAAAGACAAAAAAAAATGAAAGCAAAACTAAAGCATAAAGATTCTCATATATTCTGTCCTTAATTAGGACATCACTATTCCTTAGACATAAGAAAACAAGTCTGACTTGTCAGCCTACCTACAAGTGCTCAGAATAATGTTTTCAGGAGGCAGATGGATTTCCCCATACCTACAGATTCTAAATGTATAAGGCCAATGGTGTTCTAACCACATCATTGCTATACCTGAAGTTATTATGATTATCAAATTATTATATTATGTTATTTCAGTATCAGGCTACAGAAATTGAGCTATATTTGCTAGGAAACAAAAGGTATCAATAAAACTCTAGTAGGAACTTTTCTACTAGAATTCTGAAATAGTGCAGCCAGAATCCGGCATATAATTATATTATTTGTTTGTTTTTAACAGACAGGTGTTGCTTGTCAGTTTCAAGCAATCCTCCTGCCTCAGCTTCCTGAGAAGCTGGACTACAAGCAGGTGTTCCAAGACCTGGATTTCAGATATGTCCTGATGCCAGCTCATTATAGTAGTTGCTCTTTATCTGTGGCTTCCCCTAAGTACGGTCCACCACATTCTAAAAATGCTCAATGAAACTTTCCACCCAGGTATGGACCATTCATTCCTGTCACAACGTACCACACAACTACCATCCTCAACCACTCATTACTTGAAATTGCCTTGGTTATGAGGTAGATTGTCAGTGCATCATAGTGCTTGTGTTCAAGTGCATTTACTTCATGTGACAATGGCTGCAAAGTGCAATACTAACAATGTGGTGGAGGGACCAGGGGGTAAAATTTGGAAGGAGAGATTAACTTTGGTGCTCTATGGTAGCACTACAGAACACATAGGAAAAAAACAGCACATGTAGCCCTCCGAAACTCCAGCACTCCCGGACACCCAGAACGTAACTCCCACGGGTGAGGGGCACTACTGTGACCTTTGTGCATACGTTTCCTCCCTTATGTTCCTCTCAGAAAGGCTTTTCTTGTCAGCCAGTGTGGTGAACACTGGTAGTGATACGTCTAGAATGCCCCTACAGCTTCTTGTTTTGTTTTGTTTCGTTTTACCAGATGTAAGAATGTTTTAAATGATCATTTAGAAAAATATTTAAAGAAATACTAATGGGCCCATCTGGTAAAATACTCACCATACATAAATTTTGGAGTAATAATTAGTTAGACATGGATAACACTATGCTTTGGTTCAAAATTTTAACCATGGAAAGCTTCTGAAATGATACTTCGCTAAGTGATGTTCATACAAATCTTTTCAAGGTGGCTAAAAGAGTTCAGTAAACCTTATTTAAACTTACAAAACCAGAAAAATGTTAAAACTCATTAATTATGAACATATTATTTACAAATATGTATTCAGATCAAATTTACAGTGTACCAATATATTTTATTTTAATTCATGAATATTCTGCTATGTGGTGAGTTTTTCACATCTGTGTGTGTAGCCTGAGTGTTTATATTCCAGCCAAAGTTCATGTTAAAAGTTAACTTTGATTAGGGAGGAATTACCTGGTGCGTTGGTTGCAGAAGCTTTGAGAAGACATCGTTAATGGATCAGATCCTAACCAGTATCTGGATCTTAGACTTTGAGAAGACATCATTCATGGATCAGATCCTAACCAGTACCTGGATCTTAGACTTCTCAAAATTCATACTGTTAGGAATAAATTTTATTCCTCATAAATTGTCCAACCTCAAGTACTTTATTATAGCAACACAAATGTGCTCTGGCGTATTTCATACCCGTTAATGAGGTAATAGTTTTCCCTCTCCTTATCTCTCAAATCATCTCACAGATCACCTAGTTACCCCTTCCTCTCAGTGCGGACCTCATCATGCAAATGACCCAAATAGTACCCACTTACTGGGGGATAATATTAGATGCCTTTGTTAAATAATACTTGATACTTTCATTGGATACTACTAGATAGCTTCATTGCTAATACTACATGCCTTTTGCTGATGTTTTAAAAACTAACCAATCAGTGAATACATCTTAAAATTTTGTCTAGAGAATTTTGCAGAACCATTTGGCTTTCAGGATTTCTATTTTTACATAATTAAGTGTTTTGCTTAGATTTTTTTATATGTCACTGTCAAAATTCTAAAAGAGTTCATGATGAGGTTAGGACAGAAGAATGATTTTATTAAATAATTCAAGCTAAAGCTCTAGAATCAACTAATAGGGTAACATTAGAAAGGGCCAATTCTGACATTTCAAAATATTTGTAATGTCTCCACCTGGAGAAGAAATGTGGTTTGGGGACCATGGTTTTTTTTTTGTTTGTCTGCTTGTTTTTAATCTAAAGAATATCAAGGCCATTTACCTTGCCAGATTCGTACGACTGAGTTTAATAGAGCAGACAATAACAAAGAGGCAGAAAGCCATATAGTACTAAGAAAGGAAACGGAACAGTTGATATGACCAAGGGATGATGCCTGAGAGGAAGAGGGAGAGAACATTTCTACAAGTAAATTCCCCTGCCAGTCCCGACAGAACTGGTCACGTGATGGCGCGATGTCTAAGGAACTGCCGAAACAGACCTGAGCTCAGACTCCAGCTTCGTCTCCGTCATCCCTACACACTGGGGAGCTCACTTATTTTCCCTTTGCTTCAATTTCTTTAGTTGAGAATCAGCCCCATATTTTACTCAATAACGATAATTACAACCAAAGGTGTAATACATTAAGCATTGTCTCTACCATATTCTTTTTTATTGGTACGCATTTGTGATACATACGAATAAGTTGTAATCAAAATTTAAAGTTGCAGTTGGCATAGTTACTTTAGGATAGCTACTATTTTGAATCATAAGTGAAATAAATCAGACGCATGTGTGAAAACATTGTATCATCACCCTAGTGTAAGAAACTGAAAGAGTAAATATGACTCGAATGGTAGAAGCAATATAGTGAAAAGAAAATAAACTGCTCCAAAGGAGAGAACAACTGGCATTGGGGATAGAAGCAAAGAAGGAAGAAGGAACATACACAGACACAGACATACACACACGACAGCTAAGATAATTGCACTACTAATTTCTGTTAGTTCATTGAAGGGAACAGTTAGTGCTTGTATTGTTTGATCAATTTTGTGTGCCTGTATCTGGCAATCTGAGCAACTACTTTGAAGATAACAATATGCAATATAACAGCCATTGTTAATTTCCTATCATCGTGTTTGGAAATTCCATTTTTTTGTTTCTATTTGTTCTCTTGAAAAAAAGAAAATTCATTTCTCAATCCTATTCTAGTTCAATGCAGGTGGAAGAAAATGATTTCTGGAAGGAGGATCTATATTTTACTGGACCTCCTGACAGTCTACTTTCACTGCATTTCCTGTCCACATCTAGTGCATGAAAATCTGCGAGCAGATGAGGAAACAGACTGGACACAGAACTTTTTACATGTCACATGGGACAAATGATTCCACTGTCGTGCACGGTCGGTCTCAGAGGGTCAAGGAGCACGCCACACTAACCTGAAAGGGGGCAGGAGGGTGATGCAAGTCAGGCAGGGAGAAAATGAAAATGTTCATGCTCATCACTTCTGGTCCCTGACTCACACTCACTGGACTTTTTTTTTTTTTTTTTATTTTAGAAACATAAAAGTACAAAAACATATTGACAAACAGACACCAATTATCATAGAAAATAGTACAATCACAACTAATCTATAGACAAGGTGATATGGTCTCAACAGTAGTTGTTGCTTTATCCATTGATATCTTCGAATTGTAGATGTATGGACCCATATACAGACATGCAAATTTAGT